>JASDQU010435423.1:27079-38269 GCA_032191745.1 Picea mariana | reverse complement strand
TTGGCATAAGAGGAAACAGATTCAATTGAGATGCAAGTCGGGAAGCTCATTGAATCCATTCAGTAGCTTCAAGCATGGATCATAGAGTTAGAACTCCAAGAAGTACCTATCACTCCGCAAGAAGTACGTAATCAGAGGGAAGATGATTCCAAGAACTCAATAGAAAGAATCATGGCATTGGCCTCAAAGTGTAAAAAATTAAGTGATCGAAGTGCGCAGACCTATGATTGCCTTGTAGAAGATCCGGAGCTGAGGAAATTGGAAGCACAGCTCCAAGAGGTGAAGCAGCAAGCGTCCACTATGCAAGCGCAGATGAAGCTTCTTACTGCAGTTGAGAAGATGAAAAGATCACAAGAACAGTGCGCAGTTCAGCAAAAGGTCATTGCCATATAGAGTATACTTATGGAGATTACACAGAGACTCCAACCGGTGTAGGACAAAGCCTGCATGCTTTTTTAAGAAATCGAAGGACAAGGCTCACAGCTGGAACAAGTAGTTATAACTATGGAACAACACCTGGAAGGGCATGTCACCGAGCAAGTAATTCTGGAGTTTGTTGAGCAGGAGGCTCTGGCGAAGAATCAAATCGAGGAAGATTGAGCTAATATTGAGGCCTTCGAAGTAGTGTTGCCCAGATCTAAGTAACTCGATATGAGTCACAGGTGAGTGTTGGGGGGTTGTTGTCCCTTGACCAAGTTTTTAGGAAACAGTGGTCATGTTGGTCGTATTTTTGGGACTTAGATAGGTTGGTCAAAGATGGAGCGCCCAGGGGGACCTAAGATCACAGGATCTCACTTGTTTTTTGAGATTTTTGGTCTTTTAGGGTTTATGTAATAGATTAAGGTATGTCGTCCCATGGGTTTTTCCCATGTTTAGGCCTTTTTGTAAATGTATAAATAGGTAGCTAAGTGATGTAAGAAGTATTAGAATTGTCTTAGTGCATTACTACTAGATCTGGCTGGCTATGTGCACATTATGTTTGGATTAGTGCACGAGAATGTAAGTTTCTTTGTGCACAGACATTGTATGTAAGGCTTTGTGTTATTGAGGAGTTGGCTCTATGCCTTGACTTGATTTTGAGGAAGGTGGATCTAGTGCATTGTGCGCAGATCACCTGTCCAGTGTGAAGCTGAGCTCTGTGGCTTTGTGCACAAGAGTAGACAAATGTAAGGAGATCGAAGACTAATAAAGAATAAGAATATTTGGTGGATGTAGCCCCACACTGGGGTGAACCACATATATCATGTGTTGATGTGCTTTTTGCAATGTTTTTCATGTTATTTATGTATTTATCTTCTTAGTGCACTGATCTTGATGTATGATAGATAGATCTATGGATGCTTAGTGCTTTATGTATGATGAATTATATATATGATTTAATGTTATGTGCTAAGAGGTTTTAAGGGCTTGATCTTGATTGTTACTGCATTGATCTGTCATTACGATTTAATATGTGATGTGAACGAGACTCATGAACTAATGCATGTTATTGGCTAAGTGTTGTGTCAATTATTGTAATCATAGATCTGTGTCCCAGCTCGGTTGTATACACATGAGTCCTGTAACCCCCCCTGCCTCTACCTTGTGTGAGACTTCATCTGCTTCACAGGTGTTTTCGAAAGGGCCAATAGTTAGGGTTTTTTTGGTGCATTGTTGAAGTGTTGAAACTTGGGTCTGCCCCTGTGCCAACAGTTTCCCATGTCTAGTCCTAGTACAATATCTTTTCATTGTTCCTTTTAAAATTTGTTCGAAAGTACACATGTTTCTGCATATAGTACTACAAGGACATATTTTTATGGTGTTGATTAAACAATGAACAAAAAAATAGGGATTTTTCATCACAACGAAAATTTCAAACAAAATGAGGCCGAGATCGGATATATAGAGTGGGTGTGTGAGTCATATTTGAGTTTGGAAATGCACGTTCTTATTGCAACATAAATCAAGGTCCAAAGTCCCATGTTTTCAAACAGTTTCAACGAAGATTCTATAGAAATGAAAAACATGTTCATTGAAACTTCGTTGATGCAATACTATGACAACAATGATGACATCTACGATCATGATGGTATAAAAATGAATGAGCTTCTCTTGGTTTCAAGAATAATTTATCCTCTACTGAACAAGGCCAAACACATGAAGGTGGAAGCTCATATGGCCCCTCCCCTCCCCTCACATCACTCTCAATTCCCCAATACCCAATCTATCAAATAGAAAATAATCGAAAGCAACCTAGTAAGATTCATGCATAGAAACTACAAAAACCAAAAATTAATGAAGGTAAATGAAATTATGTGTTTGTAAATGATATTTTAGTTTACCACATACTTTAGTATATTGGTGACTAATTTTAGGTTTCACATAATAATTAAAAAACATGTACAATAGGATATAAAAACGTCACATAAACATTAAAAACATGTAATTAACCCATGACATAAGTAAATTATTTTAAGAGAATAATTCATACAAATTTAAATATATAGTCACGTACCTGATCCAACTCAACATCTGTATAATCATTCTTATTATGTATCTGCTTCTTCATCAAACTCAACATATGTATCATCATCCAGTTCATAAATGGTGTTGAAAGGATTGACGATATCATCATCATCATCAATGTCATTTTGAGCACATTTTCATCGACATCATCATCAAGAATTGCATTGTCTCCTATGCCTAGATCATGGTATTCTTCATCTGTCAACCCTGCATGATCTTCTGGCTCTGTTTGATCTGGTGAATCATCTTCTTCTTCAATAGAATCGTCTTCCTGTACATGAGTATACTTAATTGGCCTTCCTTTTTTATCATATCTAACAACAAATGACCAATCCCCCTCACCTCGAACATTTGAGTAAAAGACCTGTTCACATTGGCTTGGAAAAACATAGCAATCATGTCCTCTTTCAAACACTATTATTTTAATCATCGGAAATATGTTGGCATGTTGAATAACAGGTCTTTCCTCATCGCGTTCATGCATTCGTAATCTATACCATTTGACGTCGAACTGAACTAATTTGAAGGAATTAAAGTCACACTCAAGTATATCATTGAAATACCCATAGTATCTATTTTCATATTCTTGGGGATGTCTGTCACTCCTAAAGTAAACATTAGTGACCTGTAATACTGCAATTATCCCACTATCAAAAGTTTTATTGGTTTCATCCAATTGTTTGATGTGAAATTTACGACCATTGCACCACATAGCCTTGTGGTGTTTCAACTGCAATATTCCAGATATGTAAAAGATGCATTGTCAATTAATAAGTTAACATATTTATATAGCTTGGAAAGTATCTGAAAAAGACAGTACACATGTAGTCACATTAATATAATATAAAATAATTAAATAAAATGGGTGAATTTTCTTACCTGCCCATCTTTCAGACCATATGCTAAATCAATTTCCCTTGCTGTAACATTGGCATCTCTGTTACGACGAGGTTCTCTAACAAATTTAGATAGTCGTTGCCATGATAACCTACAGCCATTATGTTGTTTACATATTTCAATCCACACATTCATCCAGTCAAGATTGTTTGCAATGTATAAATGCAGTGCATCCCAATCTTGAGCAACTGAATCAAAAAATCATAATTCATCAATATTAAATATTAGTTATAACCATGGTAAATATTGATAATTTATGAAATAACAAATATTAATATATTAATGAGTATGATCATATACAAAAAAACAAAAAATTGTATGTATTAATATAAATCTCCACAATTATTAATATATTACCTCTCATTTTTTTCATTCTACCTTTCCCCAACAAGTGCTCCTGATCTTCAAATTTTTTGATGGAGTTCACATCCCAAATGTGATCCACTGCATGCATAGTTGGCACTGCTAATTTAGGAAGATACTGAATAATATACACCATGAATTGATATATCATATATCCCTCCACCATATAACCCTCAGGACGTGCTCTTTGTCTAACCAAAGCCTTCAACGATTCCAAGTGCCTCTCCACCATCCACATTGACCTTGTTTGTATAGGTCCACACATTTCAATATCCTCAACTTGGTGTATGAGGTAGTGTTCTTGTGCATTGAAAAATGTTGGAGGCATACACTTTTTCATTTCACACATTAGTCGAGGAATTTCTCTCTTCCAATACTTCATATCATCTTCATGGATTTCTTTCAATGACAACCATCTACATAAGATCATGACACAAGAAAATAACATGTTTCAACATAATAAAATATATATTACATTACAAGTAAAATTTGTGTCATTAAGTACAACAACAAATTGAAAGAACATTTTGCATATAAATCACAACTACTTACCTCATGTATTTTCCAAGATCATATATAACTTGTTTTACGTTGTTATCAAAGTTGTTTGGGAGACATAGTGGTAGAACATACTGTAACAAAAAAAAATGAATCATTATTTGTTTCGACCAAAGTAGACAAAAAAAAAAAAACTTAAAAGATGTATAAGGCCAATATATAAATATGTATACCAAAATTATTACCTTAATGAAGGTATGCCAATCATGTGTTTTTTCCCCACCAAATTCACCTTTCTTCGTTAAGATATTATTTATGTTTGAAGCAAAACCCATGGGAAATTTAATTATGTGAATGACCTCTTTTACATCATTGATTTGTTACTCTGTTAATAACCATGGAAGGTTATTTCGGTATCCATCTCTATTTGATTGGATCAGACTTTGCATTGCATGATTGGTTTCCTGAATGTCAGTACAAATTTTGACAATTTTTTCTTTATCCCTCCTAGCATCTATGATTTGCCATAACGTTTTTGTCACATTCTTTCTGATATGCATTGTATTAAACAAATGAGCTATTTTTAGCTCCTCATAGTAGGGAAACCTCATGAATAGAGTGGGATAACATTTCATTCCTCATGGAAGCCCATTAATATTAATAAATTCATGTTGACAGCCTTCATGAAGCATAAAATAAATCACAACAATAATTATCAAATACGGTAAAATAAATTCAATGATTAAAATAAAAATTCAAAACATACATATATGATACATAAATAAATTGTGTACCTTGACGATTTCTATTATATTCCAACCTCCATAGGTGAGGTGTCATTCTTTGTGGTTTTAAACCAGTCTCTTCTTTCTCATTGAAAATATGTTTTTCAGTAGTACGATACCTATGGTTATTAGGGAGGAGGTTCCTATACTCATCAAACACCACCTTTCCCGAAATTTTTGAATGAATATACTTCATCTTAGGACCACAAACTGAACATGAAAATTTACCCTTTGTTTGAAGACCTGCAACATATAGATTAATGTCAATTATACGATGAGATTTTTTTTAAATTAAACATGCAGCATGATATCTTTAAAAAATTATATAGTATTAAAGATAAATAGAATGCGACATACCAAAAAAATGTATTAGTCCTGGGGAATCATGAATTGTCCATAAAAGTATTCCACGGAATTTAAATTTCTTCTCCCTGATTGGTTTATGGATGTCATACATAGTGATGCCAGCACATAACTTTAGTAGCTCGTCGATAAGAGGCTCGATATATACATTCATATCTTTAACGTGGTACTTATTTAATTGTTTGAAATTACACATAATTACTATAATCATGATATGTATATATAAGTAAATAAACAAACAAAATATATTATGCAAAAAATGAAACAAATGAAAATGTTACATTCAAAAAATTAATCTAAACAAATACCCGGGACAATCATTGTCAACATTATGTGTTCCCTCTTTATTGACATCCAAGGAGGAAAGTTATTGTTGATAAAAAAAATAGGCCACACTGATTAAATAGACCTAAGCTCTCTGAATGGATTAACACTGTTAACTACAAATGAAAGCCTAACATTACAAGGTTCATCTTTGAAATCTACCCATTTTTCCTCAATTTCCCTAAATACATAACCATCGGAAGGAATTCGAAGAACACCATATGTACTTTTGTTATGTGCATGGTAATCCATAAATTTTGCTATGCTTTCACACCTAAACAATTGATGCAAACATGGAATTATGGGAATATGACGAAGAACCTTTCAAGGCACCCTTTTTGTTACTTGATCGGTTCAATATCTATCGATAAGACATTGCGGGCATTATGTTTTCGAAGCATGTTGTCCATAGTATATAATATGATCATTAGGACATGCATCTATAGTTTGATAATCCATTCCAATGTCTTTCATAATGGCATGAAAATATCGATATGTGCGAGGTAAAATATTTCATGATGGTAACAAAAATTCACCTAACAATCTACAACATAACAAATAACTAGTTAATGTAAAGAATATTAATCATAAAAATTTCATTATTATTTTACACGTCAATTAACACTAAAACAAATTAGAAAAAAGTCAACATTTATGTATATGAGATGAAACATATTACATACTTGAGGATCTATGTCATACAAGTGTTCGACAAATTATTCATAACCTTTAAGTTTGCTAGCAGCAATGTACAAAGATAATATTTGCTCTTGAGCCTTCATAAAGTCATTTATTTTCCTTTTCTAATAGAGGTTCATCATAAATACCATCACTATCCCCATCCTCATCCGATTGAGAAAACAAATCTTGGATCATTTGATTTGTCCCATCATCTTCTTCCATGAGATCATTAACTTGATTTGTCCCATCATCTTCTTCCATGAGATCCTCATTTGCTTGATCATGTTCCTCAGCTTGTACAACATCATTTCTACTACTACTTGGTGCAATATTCTACAGAAAGTTAGAGGGAAACTCTAAATTTATAATTACAAACAATCATGCAAAATTAGTGTGTATAACAAATATTCAAACAATATATATACATATATATAATTTTATATAAAATCGACAATATAAAAACAGATAATGAATATATAGCTAATTACCATGGGATGATATTCATTCGATCCCCCGTCAATGTGCCCATATTTCCTACAATGTTTTTTAGTTGTTGTTATTAAAATTCTTACAGGACGTGTAGTGCAACATTTTTTGCAAGGGAAATGACATATACCATCACCCTTTTCACCCTCTTTAATTTTTTTCCCAACCCCAATATTCTGCAACATTCTTCTGCACAAAAATACCCTTTCTGAGCTATCGTTGTTATAACAAGATTGTCACAACATATCTAATTTGCAAAATATTTATAGATATTTTTTTTGTCGCAAGAGCGATGAACGTTGGCCAAGTAAATGTTGACATTGTCAAACAGTGTAAAGTTCAATGTTGAATTTTTCAAATAGTGTAATGGTCATCATTGGATCCTCACTCTTGCGACGATAACCAAAGGTTGTCGCAAGAGCAACAAGAGTCCACTATCTTCACGTGTATCTCTCTTGAGACATACAGTTGGTTTCGTCTCAAGAGCAACGAACGTGGGCTAGATTTATAAAAAAATTGAAAAATTCAACTCTTTATCTTCAATTTTGCGATGAAAGGGTACTTTCGTCACAAGTATTCGTCACAATTTTTTCAATATGTAGTAGTGCCTACTTAAGAAAAATGATTTCGGTTGGAATGTGGTTGCCAATCAAGCCTTCCAAAATTTGAAAGATGTTGTGAACCACTCTATTACTGGCTCTACCAAACTTCAGTAATACTTTTGATTTGGAGTGTGACACCCTAGGGAAAGGCATTGGTGCATTTTTTTGTGCAAGAAGGTAGACCATTGGCCTTTACTAGTAAACAAATTTCTTAGAGACACTTGGGAAAATCAACATATGGAAAATAAATGTTGGTCATTTTGAATGTGGTTAACATCTAGCTTCCTTAACTACTTGGGAAGTTCTTCCAAATTAAAATTTATCATCGTAGCCTTAAATATTTTTTGGAGTAGTGGATTTCATCCCTCAAGCAACATAAGTGGGTTATCAAAATGTTCGACTATGATTATGAGATCATTTACAATAAATGCAAAGGGTTAAATAGTTGCATAGGGTTTATTAAGTATAATTAATTAGATAATTAATTGTCTTAATATGGTTTTAGTTAAACAATGATTACTTATTAATAATATTAATTAATTAATTAACTTATTAAAGGTTAGGGTAATGAATTAAGAGATTAATAAATTTTAAATTATTTTATAAGACTTTACGTATGTGGGGGGGGGAGAAGCATTAAAGGAATGGGATAAGGTAATAATGGGTGGGATAAGGTAATTAATGGAGGATAGGAGAGTCGGTGAAGGGGGGAGATATGACAGGGAAGAGTTCGATGGGAGGGAATTATGAAAATTTGGGGAAAGGAGCATTATTGGAGGATGTCTGTATTTCTGTGGCATATTTTCTAGTTTTGGAGTTGGGTTATGGAGTTTTGGTGAATCATTGCAGGAGGCACCGGGTTGCTGGGGGTTTTGGGCTTGGGGGACATGATTCCTTACGGTATCCTGGAGCTAGGGAGCCGAACAGGATACTCCTAGCTGGCAAGGAGGAAAACTCGATTTTGGGCACAGTTTCAGCTTGGGCTTGGATAAACAGAGTTGGGAAACAAATCACTTGACAGGTATTTTTCTTTGTTATTATGGCATGTTCATGATCATATGATGTTTCAATATGTTATTTATGATGTGTATCTTATTCAATATATCATTTATATCATGTTGCCCAAAGGGAATTTTGCTGAGTCCTAAACTGTAAACTGTTATTTTACTGATGATATTCTGCTGAACAAATTATAATAGAAATGTTATATTTAATTATTTAACAAATTCTAGAATCTGTTAGAAGACCTTACACATGGTATCAGAGCTTCAGTTTGAAGCACTGGAGCCTTAAGGGCCTACCTACCTGCCTACCCAACTTAGGAATGAAACTGTACCCACTCATAAATTTAAACCAACCCTAAAACCCTTTAATTAGATGAAAATCCAAGTTCCAAGTTCCAACTCCAGCTCCACCTAACCTGCAAGCCAAGCACACCAATATTTTTAACATAGATATAGACATAAATATTAAATAATGAGCATAAATAACCCAAAAAATCCTGAAATAACCCTCAAAAAAAAAATCATTAGCATTAAGGAGTCGTGCAAATAGACCTACAACCACTTAACAAAGATAATTAGATTATTTTACAGCATAATCTCTCCATAATAAGCTCTCTTAAGCTACAACGACTTCACTTAATTTGATAAAAGAGTTTAAAGTTTAACTATAGACCTTGTGTGAGGCCTTCAGCTTCAACTATTTTCCCTAACCAATTTGAGGACATAAGGTACACTCCAGCCATTAGACTCATTGACTTTCCATGTATAACAGTTCAACTTCATTAAATTTCACAACAAATAAATATTCCATGAATGAAAATTTAACTTAAAGGAAAATGCTATATATTAATTTTTTCTTGGAGAACAAGCCCAACAAGAATTCTATTCTACTTGATCAAATCGATTGTTCCTTAATAAAAATTCAAATTTATCAGTTTGGGCCACTTTTATGCTAAATTTTCACCAGATTAGCTCTCGGCCACTACAATTTCGCGTCTTTGGACTCTAGATAAAAATGGATAGATTGTAGTTGAACGAATCAATTTCAGATGAAATCTATTGCAACAACATGCTTTGAAAAGGCTAAATCTATTTACAACATGACCGAGAGACTTCTGCATTCAAATTTTCTGCAGATTCAAATTACTAAATGTCGACAACCCGCATTTCGTGGAAGTTAGGGTTTTGTGTAGAGAGAGCCCAAATTATGAAGTTGGAGAGGGTTTCTCCGGTTTGAGTGTAACATTCCTCTCATGTTGCCAACATTCCAAAATCCCTGCACCAATAGAGTCGAGGGTTTCCTCCACACATGCAAACAACAAAAATGAGCATGGTGTAGATGATAGGAAGAGTAATGCAAACAGTGATGAGGAAGGTGAAGTAACGTTGTTTCTCAGAAGGAATAATAACCAGATGTGCAACTGGCAGAATTAATCAGATTGTAGTAGGTTAGATGTGTTTCTACATGCGAATGAAGAGAAATCTGTTTCAACTATGGGAACTATGTTCCACATGCCCAAACGCCCAAACACCAAACGCCAAGGCTCCAAGGATAGAATCAATAGGGAGCCAACAATGTAGCCATTTTTGCAACACAGCCAGCGCCCATGAGCCAGTGCCATACACGAGTCAAAGCTAGTACAAAAGTAACAAGCCACCAAGATATCTGAGTGCAGTACACGTCAAAAGATTCAAAAATATATATATAATAGATTTAAAAAAAAAAAATGAGCACCAGGATAGCCAATGCACAAATCCCAACGCCATGCCATGATCCCTCCAGACAATAAAACTATTGGGCATTGCAAGCTTGAGAGGTGGACATTCTGCAGAGAGTATGAAACCTCGAAACCAAAGGGGTTTTTAGATGGAACTAAGTTGTGAGAGGCCCGATGATTCTTTTAGGATGGAAGCAAGCTTGGCAATTAAGGGCCTCCTCTACAGGAAGTGGAATTTAAGTGAATCAGATGTTTCCAGAGCTGTAGAACATGCTGCAAGGTTTGTCATGAAGACAAAAGCTCTGGTTCAGGCGACGGGCAAGGTCAAAGAACTAAAAAAATGAATTGGGTGTGGTGATCTCTAAGCTACGAAATCCAGCACACCAAACCAGCACCACTGCCATACACATGCCCAATCTCCTATTATTCTAGGATTTGATCTAGCGTCGAGGCCACATGGGAGATCTAACACACACAGGGCGCCAAGAGGTAGTATATAGTCAAGGCAATGCACACAAGTCATCAAGAACCAAGCCCATAGAGAAGAATAAACCAAACGCAGCAAGTGCCCAAGACCAAACGCCATGGCCCAGGGTAGCCTGTGGGCTGTAAACAAAAAATAATAATAATAATAACTCACAAAAAAAATAAAAAAAATAAAAAATAATTACCACAGGTTAGTGACCCATTACAACACAATTCGAAGCCATCCGCACCACACAACGCACAAGCACAGTGATTAATGCCAGATCCACCCCTACTCCAGCCTGTTTCCCTACGATTCATGGGCTGGATTCACAGCCACTAACACACACCACTAACAATGGTAGCCACGGATTTAACAGTAAATAAAATGCACAATAGCAAATACCAAGCTTAGCGCACGCACCCAGCCATGGAGGAGAAACCCACAAAGGAATGGAGGGAATGCACCAATGAACATGACACACCCTCCATACCTTGA
>JASDQU010435423.1:2588-22175 GCA_032191745.1 Picea mariana | reverse complement strand
CAGAAAAGGTAAAGGCCATTATGGAGTGGCCAATGTCGAAAAATGCCCATGAGGTGAGAAGCTTCATGGGGCTTGCAGGTTATTATCAAAGATTTGTGGAAGGATTCTCAAAAATAGCGAAACCCATCACCACTTTGCAGTGCAAGGGGGTCAGGTTTGAATGAATAGAAGAATGTGATAGTGCATTCATCGAGCTTAAGAGGTTACTAACTAGTGCGCCAATTGTACGAGTGCCAGATATGGAAAAGGACTTCACAGTCTACACGGATGCCTTGAAGAAAGGGTTGGGGGCCATGCTAATGCAGGATGTAGGAGTGATAGCTTATGTGTCAAGGAAGTTGAAGAAACACGAAGAGCTATACGTGACTCATGATTTAAAGTTGGCAGTTGTAATGCTAGCTATGAACCTTTGGAGGCACTATCTGGTGGAGCAAAACTTTGAGCTCAAAATGGACCATCAAAGTTTAAAACATCTCTTCACTCAAAGGGATTTGAATTCCAGGAAAAGGCGATGGAGTGAGTTTATGAGTGAGTACGATTTTGGTATTTCATACATCAAGGGGAAGGAAAATGTGGTCACAGATTCCTTGAGTAGGAGACCACGTGTCTTCTCCTTGGTACCTTTAAAGGTCAATATGAGGGAACATGTGTTGACACAACTCCAAGGAGATAGTTGGTATTTAAAGGTTACTTCAAACCTCTAGAGTGAGAGGCAATTAGACCCACAGTATGAAGGATATAGTCTGGAAGCAGATGGACTATTAAGATATCGAGGAAGGATGTACATCCCTGAAGATGGGGATATTCAAAGCATCATACTAAAGGAAGCCCATAGAGCACTTTATTGTGCGCATCATGGGGTGAAGAAGATGTACGCAGACATGAGGAAGCTCTTCTTCTGGGCAGGCATGAAGCGCGATGTAGTCCATTTCATCGCCAAGTGCCTAGAGTGTCAAAAAGTGAAAGCTAACCACCATCACCCGACAGGCCTCCTACAACCACATGATCTTCCTATGTCCAAGTGGGAAGTCATCTCTATGGATTTTGTTGTGGGGTTGCCGCTCACATCTCATAGACACAATTCCATTCTTGTGATAGTTGATAAGTTAACCAAGAGTGCTCATTTTATTCTGGTTAGAGACACTTATGATGTCACTGATGTGGCACGTGTGTTTGTAAGTGAGGTTATCCATTTGCACAGGATACCTAAGAAGATCATTTCAGATAGGGACTCTAGTTTCACTTCTAGGTTTTGGACAAGTTTGCAGTCAGCATTGGGGACTCAGTTGAACTTAAGCACAGTTTATCATCCTGAAAAGATGGGAAAACCGAGAGGCTAAATCAAGTCATGGAAGATACTCTTAGGATGTATGTCATGGATAATAAAACCCAGTGGGAAAAGTATCTACCTTTGGTAGAGTTTGCCTACAATAATAGTTTTCATAGCTCCATTGGAATGCCACCCTACGAAGCTTTGTATGGAAGGCCATGCAGAACGCCATTGAGTTGGGATAGACTAGAAGACCGAGTAACAGTTGGGCCAAAATTGATTCAAGAAATGGAGAAACAGGTGATTCAGATTAGGCAGAGACTAAAGGAAGCACAGGATAGGTAGAAAAGTTATGTGGATGCACACAAGACTGACCAAATTTATGAAGTGGAGACCAGGTTTTCATTCATATCAGGCCTAATAAGAGTACCATACAGTTCGGGAAGGGGACAAAGTTGTCACCTCGATTTATAGGACCATTCAGAATCTAAGAGAAAATTGGACCCGTTGTCTATCGTCTCGTACTGCCACCCCACTTGCATAAAACTCATAACGTTTTTCATGTATTTGTTTTATGTCATTTTGTTGTTGATGAATCACATAAACTAAATTGGAAGGAATTGCAGGTATCGGATGTGGGAACTCTCACGGTAGAACCATTACGCATATTGGACCATAGAGTCTGATAGCTCAGGAACTGTCTGGTAAACCAAGTTAAGGTCCAATGGGATAAGTATAGTCCGGGATCTGCTACTTGGGAAGACACCGAGACATTACGACGAGACTATCCCTCACTTTTTTGACCACCTCGAGAATATGTTTCTCGGAGGTGGGGTGTATGTATCACCACCTTTTGACTTAGACAGCCAGGATTACCTGAGGCCTACATACTTTTATTTTCTATTTACAGTGAAACTATTAAATGATACACTTAAACTTTTAAGATGTATGAACCTTTATGAATGTTTAAATATATTTGGATAATGATGGATATGATGCGATATATTGTGAGAATGTAAATTTTATGAAGTTTAAATATTATTGATGATGATGGATATGATGCGATCTACTATGTGGACGTAAATTTTATGAATGTTTAAATGTTATTGATGATGATGGATATGATGCGATATATTGTGTGAATGAGAATCCTATGAATATTTAGATGCTATTTGAATGATGATGGGATATGATGCAATCTATTTCGTAAATGATAATTTTATGAATGAGTGTCGAAATTGAATTATGGGATATTATGAGATCTAATTCTAACTTGAAAACTTTGATGTTAAGTTGTTGGTACATGGATACTGAATTGAAATGATGATTGTATGCAATTACATGATGATAATGCATAGAAATGTATGAGTTTTTGTTACAGACTAATCTGCAGGTTATGGGCTATGAAATAGCCAAGGAATAATAATGATGAAAGTGGATGGCATGACCACTAGCCGAGAAACAATATGGTATGAATATTTGTATGTGAAATTATATTGGTTTGGATGCATTGCTATGATATGTGGACCAGTGCAGGATTTCAGGTGATGAGACTACCCAAAACCGAATAAACGATGACAAAACTCCCAGCAACACGGTGCCACTGTATATTCCATTGTAGGGTGTGGACCCTAGTTATAATTAGGAGGGGTGGAGGCATTTCCCACCGTGTATCCTCTGAAACCTGAACTAATGGGAGGACGATGTTAGCTCACGCTCCCCTAGACGTGTGATGATGACTGTCAGTTGCCTGCTAGGGAAGCTTGGTCGAGATAGTGACACTTCCGCTTACAAATTCTATTTGGAGTTAGGTCAATATAGTTGACACTCCAAGATAGTTCAGCAGAGGAAGGATAGGAATGAAGATGGAAGTAAGTTAGGGAGGAAGGATGAGTAGAAATAGTTGAGAAAGTATGGAGATTTGTTTGATGGTGGAATTTATTATTTTTCCCTTATAAAAAGAAAATGTGTATAAATGAATATTCATAATTACATAACTAAACCAAAGTTGTCTAAATAAAATTTTTGAACTAGATAATTGTAATTTAAGGATTTCATAAACATTTGATTGGTTTCTTGTCTTTTATAAAAGACTAGTCTTGTTGATTGGATTGGATGCATACATAAATTACTATAAGGGTGATAGTTATTGATTATTAGTACATACACGAGACTTGTATGTACTAGCTACACATGCATTTCTTGTACATGTACACTAGTATGTATGAGTTTTCTTGGCTTACTTACTAATAATGTTGGTTAATTGTTATGAATGTGTGAACCATGTTTCTTTTCCTTTGTATCATGAGATACCTTAACTTCAGGATGAAGTTTCCTAAAGGGTGGGTGTATGTAACAACCCTGGTTAAATAGTTGCATAGGGTTTATTAAGTATAATTAATTAGATAATTAACTGTCCTAATATGGTTTTAGTTAAACAATGATTAGTTATTAATAATATTAATTAATTAATTAACTTATTAAAGGTTAGGGTAATGAATTAAGAGCTTAATAAATTTTAAATTATTTTATAAGACTTTACGTATGTGGGGAGGGGAGAAGCATTAAAGGAATGGGATAAGGTAATAATGGGTAGGATAAGGTAATTAATGGAGGATAGGAGAGTCGTTGAAGGGGGAATATATGACGGGGAAGAGTCCGACCTGAGGGCATTATGAAAATTTGGGGAAAGGAGCATTATTGGAGGAGGTCTATATTTCTGTGGCATATTTTCTAGTTTTGGAGTTGGGTTCTGGAGTTTTGGTGAATCATTGCAGGAGGCACCGGGTTATTGGGGGTTTTGGTCTTGGGGGCCAGGATTCCTTACGGTATCCTGGAGCTAGGGAGTCGGACAGGCTACTCCTAGCTGGTAGGGTGGAAAACTCGGTTTTTGGCATAGTTTCAGCTTGGGCTTGGATAAATAGAGTTGGGAAACAAATCACTTGAAAGGTATTTTTCTTCGTTATTATGGCATGGTCATGATCGTATGATGTTTCAATATGATATTTATGTTGTGTATCTTATTCGATATATCATTTATATCATGCTTCCCAAAGGGAATTTTGCTGAGTCATAAACTGTAAACTGTTATTTTACTGATGATATTATGCTAAACAAATTATAATAGAAATGTTATATTTAATTATTTAACAAATTATAGGATCTGTTAGAAGACCTTACATATTGCAATTGTTTAAATAACTTATAATTATGCAACCTACTACTATCTAGATAGAATTTTTGAGGTCACTAGCATAGTTGATTGGGCGAATTTCTCACTTCTTTGTATTATAACTTATCTCTCTGGGTCAAATTACAATCTCACTGAGCATTTTCTGAGGCA
This sequence comes from Picea mariana, assembly GCA_032191745.1. NCBI lineage: Eukaryota > Viridiplantae > Streptophyta > Pinopsida > Pinales > Pinaceae > Picea > Picea mariana. Next base: position 17,562 of record JASDQU010435423.1, on the reverse strand, counting down.
GTACATTCTTACTATGCTCCATACACACCCCCAAGGATGAATCCTTGCCTTTTCTATATAGTTTCCTTAACTTACAGATGATTCATAGATTTGGTGGTTGATTTAATCCATAACTAGTCAATTCATTTCCTGAGTCGAATCCCACTTACCTGGGGAAATTCCCTTCACCTAGATTGTCATTCTATTGCCTAGGATTCTCCCTCAATTTTTCAACTACTTTATCATATGGGTTGATTTACCAATTACATGGGTGTCTCCCTCAGCTAATTGACTTCTTTACCTGCTAATTGATTTACCAATTACATGGGCATCTCCGTCAGTTGGTTGATTTCTTTGTCAATTGGGTCTATTTACCAATTAATTGAGACTAGGAAGACTTGTGGAAACACATATAATGTTAGATGACATGATTTTTCCACTCCCTAATGTCCATAATGATGTGTATATGAAAAAATATGTTGTTCAATTGATCAATGTTTGATTTGATCTTGAGGCCTCAAGAAATCTTACCCTTAACATGATTTAAAATTGGGGTGACATTTATTTACTATGAGGATTTGATATATTTTGCAAAGGCAATCGGAATTTCTCTAAAAAATGATATAGAGTTATTTGTATCAATTGGAAGGTGAATAGATTGAGAATTAACTACGAGGATATATTTAATCATTCTTTATAATTCAATTTCTCCTAATGTCAAGTCAAAATCCAGTGATTTCTTATATTTTGTGAAAGCTAAGGTGAGATCATATATGAAAGGATCTATCGGTACATGGATTTTGGTGTAGGTGATTTGGTGGTGAGTCCAAAGGGTGTTATAACCCTAATTTTCACCATACATGCTTACCTGGCATCAGGCCATCTCATATCCCTTCTTTGCCAAAGCACTGTTGAACAACTCTTTAAAAAACCTCTTTTATAAAGGCCCACACACCCTACTCCATTACTGCACACGTGTACATGCTAGCTGACCTAAAACAGCCCACGAGGACCGACAAAAAAACGAAAAAAAGAAATTTTCCGATGAAACACACAGCTTTGGGTGAGTTAACTGAAACTCCCGGCCATGCATGGCCGAGGGTTCATCCAAATACCTAGCTTCTTCTAGCCTATAAAAGAAGGGTTAGGGGTCCCATTTGGAGGAGGAGAAAAAGACTAAAGAAACTCTACGCAATTGCACATTCCTATTGTCCCAACCCTTTAGCCATCCTTGTGCAAGAAGAGATACAAAGCAAAGAAGTTTGAGGATATTTGAAGAGGAGCCCAGGATCAGGATTCATGGAGCAGTGATCGGTATCAACATTGTAAGTTGATTCATTAAAGTTAATAATAAAGAAATGTTTTTCCCGTCCCACTATATGAGTTCTTCATAGTTCAGTAAATATATGTTTGAATCTCTAACCCATTAGTCTGTAGGTAAAATGCATGTGTATTTTGTTTCTTTTTTTGTACGCAGGTCAATCTTGAGAGGATAGTTGCCAACAAGCGATCAAGTGTGAAGAAGGATCGACATCGAACATCCGGAACAAGGTATGTTGGTGTAACCATGTATTCACTGAAAATAAATGGGGATAAGGTCTGGGGACGAAGGTAGAAAGTAGTTTTCTTTTGGTCATATCTGCATGCATAATATAACCCGATTTGCTAGTCCATAGGGGGATTTCCCACCACAACAGAATTGGTGACCATATTAGGGAAGTCTCTAGGGTTCCTAGGAATTTGATTTTTTAGTTAGTTTTAAAAGACTGGTTTTCTTGCTTGTTTTTTGAAGTTTTTGTAAAGTCTGAGCTAACAGAGAGTCTGGTTTTCCATACCAGCTATCTCTGTTATTTTTTTGACTATGTTTTTTTGAGACCCGCAGAGGTACATGAGGCCTGCATAAGGTCTGCACTCGTGTACCAACGCCCTACTCTCTTACAGCCCACGTGTAAACGCTAGCTAAAGAAGTAGCAGTAGCGTGTAGATTCCAGAAAATTTTTGAGGCAGACATCCTCTTGCCTGTCAGAATCAGTCATTCTCAGGGGTTTTCTAGAATTCTCTCTAAGTCTTGGTTGTTTTCAATCTTGTCTCAGATTGGTTTGTTTTACGAATTTTTTCCTTATATTGTTTTATTTTTCTGTTAAAGAGATTGTCTAAGCCTTCAAGGGATCCTGGTTCTCAATATTAGTGGTCTCTTCCTGGTTTGGATTGTCTGTGTTTATTTTGTTTTAGATTTTTATAGATACACGCTACCTGTATAAGGCCAACACGCATGTACACACCTTCTGGTTTTACACAGCTCGTGTGCACACACTTGTTGTTGGATTGTCAGTAGTGTGCTTGTGCAGGATAGTTTTTGTTGAGGGTAAGGCAGTCATCCTTTCCCTTGATGAGAGTTATACCTCTCAGGCTTTTGAATCTTTTTCTTAGCAGTCAGTAGCTTAGGATTGATCTTAGCCTTAGCTTACTTTTTCTCATTTAAAAGTTGTCAAAAGAAAAAAAAATTAGGGTTTTTAGACAAGTGTGATAGTCATTTTTTAAGTTGCTAGTGTGTGATTTTTTGAAGTGATTCTTTGCGATATGCAATTAGGCCAGAATTGTTTTTCTTGGTTTTTTACTTGTTGGTATTTTTCCTTTTTGCTTTATCAACATTTAAATAAATAAAAAAAAATCTCTTTCATTTTCTTGTTTGGTTGAAAAGTGCAATTGTGCATTAGTAGCCAGGGAAAAATCTTTGTTTTCTTAAGTTATTGATAGTTTACTTAGATCATAAGTAGCTTATAGTCGAGTGAAATCCTTGTTTAAGTTTGTTGATGCAAAAGATCTTGGAAAAAGAAAAAAAAAATTGAAAAGTTGTTGAAATTTTGCATTAAGTGAAGGTTTTTGTTTCCAGCTTTTTATTTTTACTTTCGTCTTTTAAACATCATTGGTTTCACTTTCATACCCCTTGACATAAGACAAGCCATAAAATTAACGCTAAATCTAAAATTTATTAGACTTTTATGTTTGTAGGGTTAACCAACTAGTTCAGGATTAGGGCATTGGATTAGGTTGGAGAGGAAACTCTTCAAGGCCATTAAAATCAAACATTGGAGTCTGAGTTAGGGAGTGTCCAAGTCCAGTATCGTGAAATTTATCCAGGACCCCCCTCGAACACAGGGGATAAACATGAGGTCACATGCGGAAAGGTAGCGGAGATAACCCCTCCAAAGAAGGACCAATCGTAATGGAGAACACATATAGAGGGCTTGTTTTTGGATTCTGTCGATTGAATTTACCATGGGGCTTTATGGGTCTCGAATCCATTTGAGTTCCTCAGTTGTATTCCAAACCACTTGCTTTTGATACCCTTGATAGGTTTCGAGCTCGATACCCTACTCATTGTGGTCTACCCGACTTTCGACTGTACCCACCTATTGACTGTTCGTGCGCTGGAAACCTAGTTGCCTATATTTTTTAGGGACATACACAGATGACTGTGAGGGTATATCGTGGTACCTAGGATAGACATTGGGCCACGCTTTACAGAGTATACCCAGAGGGTGCTTCCGTTTTCGAGTTTCACTTACACCAGTAAGTTTCTCTAGTGTTGGTTGTTGTAACTGTTCTTCCAATTAATTTAGTGTTTACATGTCTTATCTTATAGAGAATTTTTTAGTGTGTGTTACTTTTGAATGGTTAGACTACCCTAGAGTGTCTTTTATCTTCTCACACAGTGGAAGATCATGATCTCCACTAGTCACGAAGGCTTCTTGGCCTGTTGTTGGTTACACTGAAGCCACCCCCGCCACCACTAAGGCGAAAGCTAGACCAACAAGGGTCTTTTGAAGTGATCTAGTCACAAGAAATTGTGCTTGACCAACATCCAGAGGAATCAACCATCTTAGACCTTGGAGCGCAAGCTTTTGGTCAGGTTGAAACTTCCACCACTAATTTTTCAACACCCACCATCGTATTGATTCATCCTTACAAGTGCCAAACAGTGTTGCACGCAGCAATGGAAACAAATGTTGTTACCCATTCTGGGAATTCTTCAATTCCCACTACAGTTGTCACCACAGGAGAGTTTCCACCTCCTAACCCATTGTCACTGGTCTGAGCCACCATGGTCTAAACCGCCTCTACATCGCACAGTGGTCTGATCCCATCTTTGGCGGTGGCCACAACCCCTTTCACACCAAGTGCGGCAGGCCCTCCATTCTCATACGAGATGCCTAGTTCAGGTACAAGTCCTATACTTTCCTACTCCACTTTACAAACTTCAGGTCTGGGGGCAGGGATGTCTAACGCTCCTCTACAAGGTCACATGGGGGGAAATCCTTCTCCTTTTAACTCTTTCCCTTATGGGGGAGGTCATATACCTCCTTCGTCCCCTTCACTCGGTGGCTTGCATCAGCAATCTGTTGGGCAACCTACACACCATAGTTTATTTGGAGCGGGGAGTCAAGGACCACCTTCGCATAATATGCTGATAGGTTCGACACCATTTTCTTTGTTCGGTGCATTTGGTAAAGACACCTTCTCATCAGCTACTTTCCCAACTGGGGGTAACCCTGGTTTCGGAGAATCTATTCCTATGCAGGGTATTATTCCTGCACAGGGGGCACACCCAGGAACTTCTTCCACAGCAGGGCCTTGGAATGCTTGGCAGGGATCAGTTCCCTCATCAGGAATGTYGATCTAGGGTAATTATTTTCATAATCAATGGAACCCCGAACAAAGCACTATGCCTATCCCCACGGGACTGACATGGAGSAATCCTTCCCAAAGTCCTTCGAATGTAATGCATGCCCAACCATCTATGTCCTATTTCATAAATTCGTCGATGATGTCTCCTCACACGCAAAATCCATATGCTGGCCATGGCCATGGTTTCTACCAGAATCTAGGCTAGCAGCCAAACTTTTCCTGGCAACCTGGTTCCAGTCAAACTCCAGACCCATTTTTCCCAAGTTATCACCAGCAACCCAAACTACCCTTCCTGGCAACCTTGCATTTGCCAGACTTGACAAGGTTGTTGAATGACCCTATCTGTCACGATCCACGTTGGCCTCCTATGCCGACGAAGTTTCCTTCAGACATCCCAAAGTTTGAAGCCAAGCCTAACGAAGATCCAGGAGATCATGTGACTACCTTCCATATTTGGTGCTCATCTAACTTGTTGAAAGACGACTCCGTACAGTTGCGATTGTTTCAACGTACTCTCATTGGGAGTGTCATGAAATGGTACATTGAGCTCAACCACTCAAGATATTCTTCCTTCAGTGAACTAGCGATGACTTTCCTAAACCATTTCCAGCTGCCTATGAGATACGACGTTAGCACCGAATTGCTGGCCAATTTCTCACAAACTAAAGTGGACCATACCTCTGATCACATTTGAAAATGGAGATGCAGAAAGAGTTTAATTAAGGTACCAGTCCCACCAGCATTCCTGCTTGAGTGGTTTCCTAAGTATTTGGTCCCACAGTTGTCCAAAGACATCGCGACATCGGGAGTATTTTTCGAAGAAGAGGCCATCATGAGAGCTCAACAACTTGAGCTAATCTATTCTCAGTCCAGTTTATTATACGAGATATTTCCAAATGCACCACGCTCAATACTTGATAAAACCGGACAGAGAGCTAGACCCCATGCCGATGGTATTGTCGGTTCAGCACAAACAAAGCCCGCTGAGAAACTAACAACTCAGTTGCAACAATTTTCTATACAACACACAACGGCCAGCCAAACTACTGCTTCGGCTACTCCCCCTACCAAAACGTCGGATGTGCACACTGTGCAATCGACTAATCCAAAGGCCACCCAGTAGCCTGAAGGAAAGAAAAAACAACGAAAGAAGGGTAAGGGGAATAAGAAACCCACTGATAATGCTGGTGGGGGTAATACTGAGAAACAGAAGGTGAGGTATCCATGCAACCTGTGCACGGAAGACCACTCGACCCACCTTTGTCCCCGACTTGCAGAGGCCTAAAAGTTTGTGAAACAGCAATAGCCTGCTATGTTAACCAATCCATTCCAACATGGGAAAAATCTAACACAGGCCTCTACAAGCATGGAAGGGGGCAACCAAGGACCCTCTCCGCCTGCGAACAACCCCACATCCGCGAACGTATATATGGTGAAGAGTGATTCTTTTATATCGACTAGAGCACACGACTATAGTAAACCATCCACTTCTAAGAAGGGTAAAGAAGCTAAACTCCCATCTCTTCCTCTACAGATTGAGAATACATTGGGTGAAACAATGACACGCATTCCCAAAGGCACTTTCAAAAAAGATTATCATAACCCAAACGCAAGGGCCACCCATAACTACACTATGGTGGAAGATTTATCACAAACCCCTTGTGCGATGTTCGCTTTGGAAGTCCTCCAAAGCTGCCTTTCCTAGAGGAAAGCCTTGTTAACTGCTTTAGGATCTACTGATACTTGTAATCCAGGTACAATCATGCTGGATACAACCGACTTAAAACCTCGTCTGCCTTACCACATAGCATTTGAAATAGTAGTGGCTTATCCCATGAAAACTTTTACTCTAAATATCTTCCACATGGTGGTTGATGAGGTTGCCTCGACATGCATTATGTCATTGGCATGTTGGAAGGCCGTTGGCCAGTCCATTTTGTCTCCATCACCTACTCTCCTCACAACTTTCGATATTCGTTCATTCCGACCACATGGTAGCGTTCCTTCTTTCCCTGTGCAGTTAGGAGGGAATACTGTGTGTGTCGAAGTAGAGGTAGTCGATGCTCCCCTTGACTATAACCTCTTGTTAGGAAGGAGTTGGACTTATGCCATGCAAGTTGTGGTTGCTACAGTTTTCTGGGTCTTCTTGTTTCCACACGAAGGCCAGATAGTGACCATCAATCAATTGTCTTTTTTCAGACCTGACCCTGCATTGGGGGCATCCACGGTCCTGATGATTGATAATCCTCAACCCAGTGTCATCAACATAGGGGTTGGTTTGTGCCCATGTTTGCTGGGTACCTTCGATTACCCACCCTCTCAAGGCGATATCAAGTTTATATCCAATCCCCATAAGGTTGAGATTTTTAAAGTTTCGTCGTTTTGCATGACTTACTTCGATGATCCATGGATACTTCCTTCCCCATCGGCCATGATGGATGGGATAGGGCACCCGAGCATGTCCATGACCTTGTTCACAACTAAAGTAGCGTACTCTCTAGTCTAGCAAACTTCATCCCACACTGATCCAACTCCTGCACAAGAGTTCGATCCACTTCTAGAGCCTATTTGGGCTTAGGTTTCTCTCGCTCACACTGATTCGTTAGACTTGGTCTTGCCCTCTGACGAAACAATAATCGAAGAAATGACTAGTCCAAACAAACCCTAGGAAGATCTTCATCACCGATCATACTTCCTCCCAGAGTTAAGTCGAATTAAAGCAGGATAATTCACCGTGACTGTGACAAGAGATCGATCTTGTCCTATTAATCCCTTAGCTACACATGAGGTTTATGTTGAGGGTAATATGGAAACTATCGTTGAAACCTTACCGATCAATATCTCTTGAAACCCTAGCATCATGTAGAAATTCTTCATCGGAGTTGACTGCTCCCCAGGAGAGATCCAAATCTACATCGATCTTTTTAAAGAATTCCGTGACATTTTTGCCTGGTCTTACGAGGAAATGTTAGGCATCGATCCAAAAATAGTTGAACATGAAATCACAATGTATCCAGATGCCAAGCCTGTCCAGCAGAATCTTCATCCAGTTAACCCCAAGAAAGCGGCAGCCATTAAGGTTGAGGTTGAGAAATTGCTAAAAGCTAGTTTTATCTATCCTATCCATTTGACCCAATGGGTGTCAAACCCCGTGCCGGTCAATAAAAAACAAGGCACGATTTGTGTATGTACTGACTTCCGTGATTTGAACAAGGCCTATCCCAAAGATTATTTTCCCACACCTTTCATCGACCAGATCATTCATGAATGTGTGGGTTGCGAGTCCTTTTATTTCATGGACGGTTTTTCAGGATATAATCAAATACAAATCAAACCCGAAGACCAGCACAAAATGGAATTCATTTGTCCATGGGGTACATTCATGTATCGTAAGATGCCTTTTGGTCTTAAAAATGTTGGAGCAACATTTCAACGAGCCATGTCTTTTGCTTTCCATGACCTCAAACATATAGTCGAGGCCTATTTAGATGATTTAGCATCTCGATCTCGCAAGAGAACGGATCATCCCACACACCTCTGACTTATCTTCAAACGTTGTCGCTACTTTCAGATTCGCTTGAATCCCAACAAGTGCAGCTTCTGCGTAACGTCGGGATGATTGTTAGGTTTCATAGTGTCAACAACAGGGATCATGGTCGATCCTCTCAAGGTTGAGGCAATAATTCAATTGCCCCCCACACACACAACCCTTCAACTTCAGAGTCTACAGGGCAAGGTGAATTTTCTAAGACGCTTTATCGCTAACTACGCCGAGATCACCAAGGGMTTTATGTGCTTACTTAAAAAAGACATTCCTTTTTTATTRGGACAATGCCGCTCAATTCTCTTTCACCGCATTGAAACATGCACTCATAACTGCCCCTCTACTCCAGCCACCTAACTATAACAAGGATTTCCTATTATATCTGGCTGCAGCAGAGTCAACCATTGGCATGATCTTAGTTCAGGAAGATGATTTGTTCTTAGAATATGTCATCTATTACCTGATTCGAGGCCTCGTAGGACCAAAACTCAATTATTCTCATATCAAAAAACTTGCATTGGTAGTAGTCCATGCTGTTCAACGATTCCGTCATTATGATATGTTTCGTAAGACCAATATCATTGCTTTTGTGAATCCATTTCAGTACATGTTGACACGATGGGTAATAGGCAGAAAAATCAATAGATGGATAGTCATCCTCCAGGAGTTTGACTTGGATTTCATTTCAGCGAAGTCCAAAAATTCACTGGTCTTCGCAGAACTTATTTCAGAACTTTCGGTTGAGTCAGGTGATCTTGTGCCCGAAGAGTCACCTATTAGAGGAGATATGTTTTTTATCACCTCTTCGGATCCCTGGTAAGAAGATATACTTGTCTATCTCCAGAATTTGAAGTGCCCCACTACTGCTTCTCATGATGAGCGTCGACGTATACGCCATCAGGCTAAGAATTATCTCATACTCGATGATACATTGTATCGGAGAGGTGTATACTGCATCCTACGTCGATGTCTTACTCATGGAGAAGCGGTTATCGTGCTTAATGATTTCCATACTGGAGCTTGTGGTGGTCACTTGTTTGGGTTGGCAACAGCCCAAAAGATTCTACGCACAGGTTACTTCTGGCCGACACTTATCAAAGATTGTATCGAATCAGTCAAGAAGTGCCACCCATGCCAAATCTTCTCTCAGAAGATGAGGGCACATCCCGCTCCCACGTTTCCTATCATCACAGTTGGTCCCTTCACTAAGTGGGCGATTGATTACACTAGATGCAACCCTCCTTTAGCAAGGGGGCACCGCTATATCATCGTAGTTGTCGACTACTTTACAAAGTGGGTTGAAGCTATGCCAACGTTTAAAGATGATGGAGAGACTGTAGCTCTCTTTTTATTCAACTAGATAATAGCAAGGTTCGGCATCCCAAGGGACATTGTCACTGACCATGGCAGTCACTTTCAAAACCAAATGATGATCAAGTTAATGTCAAATCTTGGGTTACAGCAGGAACATTCGTCACCTTACTACCCCCAAGCAAATATTCAGGTGGAAGTTGTGAACAAAAATCTTAAAACCATTCTACAGCGAACAATCAACTCAGCCAAGTCAAATTAGCATTTGATGTTATACTCGGCATTATGGGCTTACCGAACATCTATTAATATTGCAACCGATTTCTCACCTTTCCAAATCATTTGCGGGCTGGAGGCAGTCTTGCCTATCGAATGTCAGATCCCATCTCTAAAGTTGGCAGTACAGTTATTGCCAGACACTTCTCCACTTGAAGAACGGTTACTATACCTTGAGCAGCGTCGTGATGCAGCTCTGGCCAACGAGGCTCACAAACATAAGGTCAAGTGTCAGTATGATAGGTTCATTTGTCCTCAGATTTTCTCTGAAGGAAACCTTGTCCTGGTCTATGACCAAGATAAGGACCCCCTGGGGGCAAGAAAATTCAAACCCATGTGGTTCGGAGCTTTCATCATAAAAGAGGTTTTAAAAAATGGTGCTTATCGTCTGGTTGAATTTGAAGGGAATGCTTTGACGGAGCCTAGAAATGGGCTCTACCTCAAGAAGTATTACTCATAAGCGGGTCACTGTGGGTAACTTTTTATAACATATGTATAGTCTTTGTACTATTACTTTTTAGTTTCTTTTAGTGTTATGGTAGTGTCCTTGATGTTATCTTTCGTCACTGTGGCAGATGTTAAGTGATTATGAGATGTTCATTGGGTATGTAGACGGTGCTATTCGGCACACTTGGAGGCTTGCCTCCGCAACTTGGGTAATCTTTACACCTCAAGGCCAGTTATTATCTTTCGGAGGTATATGCTTAGGTGACACCACAAATAATGTCATCGAGTATAGTGCAGTTATTGAGTTTCTTTGTGACGCTTTCTCATTGGGTATCTCTCATCTCCGGGTCTATCTCGATGCTCAACTAGTTGTGTCTTAGTTAAACAGAGTATACCAGGTTCATGATCCAACTTTACACCGATGATTCCTTACGGTACGTCTCTTAGAATGAAACTTTTATTATATTACATATTTTCATGTTCCTAGGAGATTAAACCAAGTTACAGATACTCTAGCTAATCAAATTTTAAATTGGCATCTTGCCCACATATGAAAGAACATTCACATAAACATGTAAATACATTTTTTGCACACATGATCCATACGACACAAAATACCAAAAAAAAACCATATATAATATCATAAAGTAACCAGAGTACATTGATGGATGCAAGCACCTCAAAAATAGGACCAATAACGAGTCAAAGGGATTATGCCCTCAAAAATATATATACAAGTAGTGCTTGTGGCACGTCAAAATGTCTAGCTAAAGTCAAGGCTTGTGGGCCCTGTTATACTGATCCACAGTGTTGGCTAAATGCCGAAACAACCGAACCCGCGTCCGTGGTGCCCCCACTACATTAGGTTGCATCGATGGTGGCAGGTCCTTAATCTCTGCCATCGGGACCGTGCGAGTGAGCGCAGTAAAGTTCTGCTCGAATCGTCTCAATACCCTCTCCGCCTCCCTGGATAGAATATCTCCTACTACTGTTGGTCCCCCTGCGGCGGCAGGAGCGACCCCTGGCCAAGGACGACACATGTTCCTCGCATAGTCAGTGGGTCGCACTGGTCCCACATCTGCACACAACGAACACATATCCATCAAATACTCTGGTATAACAAAAAAAATGATATATATAATGAAAACAACATAAAAAATACATATGTTTAACAAAAAAAAACTTCAAAGGTGGAGACTTACCCATCTTCCCTCGCTCCTCACCAGAAGGTACTAGGATCTCAGGGTCTCTTGAGAAATCAATCCCGGCATAGGGGTAATCCTTTATAACCAAGATCTGTCATGACAACCACATGAAGAAGTCATCATCGAAGGACTCATTGGTCCTTCCGCCACCCTGTCACGGTAGTAATTCTACCCATCTACACACAGCAGGAAGAGAGGCTTGATATCCTCGTACCACTACTCGAGGACTAAAACTCGGAACTCTCTCAAAAAAGAACGAACATAGAATAGTCTCGAACCCGAAGTTCCTATGTGTCCGCAAATGGCAATCTATCAACTTTTTTTTCATACACTCAAGCAATGTGGTACTCCAATCAAAAACTTGTGCATTTAAGCATTGGACTGCACAGTTCATCTGTGCACGGGACGCCTGATGTAGAGCCGCAGAACCAATAATTCACCCAATAAGCAATACTATCACCTGTAGCGATAAGTTAGTGATCTTGCTTATGGGCACCTGCGTGCTCGAGTGGTCTGTATCATTTGCACAGTATAGACCTATCAATTCCACTATGTTATGCGGCCCCGAAGGAAAAGTCTGGAAGTTGACTGGTTCCCCTCTCCTAGAGAGGCCAGTCAAAAAGTAAATGTCCTCGACTGTGGGCACTAGTGACTGCCCCTCTAATAGGAATGCCTCTGCATCCGGATGCCAGTAGTCAACCAAGGCATTCAGTAGCCTAGGTTGTGCCTGCATAAAAGGACATAGGAAAAACTTGAGTAACCCACATTGCATCAAAGTCGCCACAGCATTGGGCTCTTCCCTGACCAACTCACTCACCTCTTCATGCTCTCTTTCTTTCCAGTCGACATACAAAGGGGTCCACACGTGTTGTAATAGTGACAGTCATGTGTACACACGTGCAGATTTTACTCTGCCTGAATGTATACGTGGCCTATCCTGAGACAGCCCGCGTGGACCTGGGGTCGACCTTTTAAAGGTCAACGCCCCCCTAAAAAATGAAACCCAATGCAAAAGTAAAGACTTAAAATGCAAGATAAGAGAGTTTGTACTTACTTGGTCCAGACAGAAGTTCGTTTCGTCCACTATAGCTCTTGGAATCACCACTTTTGACAAAGGGGGTCTTTTGACTTTAGATTCAATTTCCAAATCAGCAATGGTGATAATGAGCTTCCAGCTTCTATTTATAGACTTTTTGGCCTCTTTTTGTCACTTTTTTGGCCTCCCTTATCATTTTCTTTAAACCAAAAACCATTTAGAGTGATTCAAGAGTTGCATGGGAGGGATATGATCGAGTATTGGGACAGTTTTTTTTTAGTTTTGGGTAATTTTCGATGGTCCATGGAAAAAAAAATTGAGGATCAACTTGAACATATAGGTTAGGTTTCTACCCTGACTTTTGTATCTCGTTGTCTTTTTTCTTCACCATAGGATCGATCCCATCAGTTTGTGACACGGAACCATCATAGCTTCTTTAGAAGTGTCGCAACTTGGTGGTAAAGCTTACCGGAACATGGATGCCCTAGGTAGATCCTGGTTGCATTATGGTATCCATGCTGTCTCTAAAACACTGTAGACTCGGGAGTCCTTGTAGTTTTTCCTGAATACGAGTTTGAGCCTCATTTGCATGATTCTTCTTCTCTCTTGACCTCACCCTCAGGACTCCCAAAAAATAACGGGTCTTCTTTTAAGCCCTTTTCAGACCCTCTAAACATGAAAATATTGTCGAGTGATCTTGTGGCCTTTCACGCTCGTTAAACTGAAATTTGAAGTCACGTCTGTCCAGTGGTAGTTTACCCCTTTTTCGGTCCAGACGGTCAACTTTACGAACAAAGGTATACTCTATGGAACTTCCATTTTTTAGAAGAGTACTCTCAGGTATAATTTTACCCCTTTTTCAGGCCTGCGAGACTAAACTTACGAAAAAGGAACCCCCACAGAGTCCATAGTTAAGCTCTTTTCAGACTCCCTAAAATTGAAAAGATCACCGAGTGACCTTATTCTCTCACACTCATTAAACTGGTCCAAAAGAACATTCATGATGGAGTCCATAGTTAAGCTTTTTTCAAACTCCTTAAAAATGAAAAAATGGTCCAGTGATCTTGTCCTTATCACACTCGTTAAAATGGTTTTGAATAGACGTCTTGTCGGTGCTAGTTTACCCCTTTTTCGAATCGACTAGACTATCTTCGAAAAAGGTACCCCAATGGAGTCTCCTTTTATGTTTTTTCAAACTCTCTAAATATGAAAAACCACCGATCTTACCTTCTCTAGGCTCGTTAAACTTACATTGAAGGACGTTACCATTGTGTGTTTTGTTAACCGCATTTGCATACCTTATACACTAGACTTGTAGCAGTTTGTTTCTGCGTCTTAACACCCTTGGCCCCCTGGAGGATCTTTCCCAAGTGTCATTATTCTGAACATCAGTCTTGTCCTTGAGACTTGAACTTGTATGTTTGTAACACTCGGTCCTCCATTGTAACGTAACATTCCTTTATTCTTTTTTCCAAAATTATTGAAAAAGACAAAAAAATCAAATATACCCCAAAAAGAGGAAGGGAAAAGTATTTTCTTTATTGGCAGCATAATGAGTCACCCTTGGATAAAGAACATTTGTTTGTTTGTTCATCAAACTATGGGATGTAATACAACCTTAGGAATTTGTTCTCGCTACATAGAGTTGTGTCCTCCTCCATTTGGTTATTCTTCCAAACATATGGAGAGTTTGTGTTGCCTCCTGCTTCGTAAACTTATGATTAATGCCATGCTGCCTAAGTCTCATAATTTGTCATGTTGTTATCCAAGGGAAGTTTCTACCAAGCCTGAGTCGGCCCCTCTGCAATTTCTCTCTTGCCTTCATACCCGACCATCCTGAATGTTCAATCAAGTCCTTGTTCGAAATCAATGAAGCCTTCAGTCTGATCATCAAGATTATCTAGTTCATGACCGACAAGACGTCGAAGACCTCTGGGTAGTGAAGTCGTACACTCATATTACACTCCTACCTTGAGTTTTGAATATTTTGAAGTTGTTTCTCGAGCTCTGAAGATCTCATCTCCAGCCATCAGGTCGTATCAGCTTCTAGAAGATGGATACTTTATATGTATATCTTTTTTATTTCGAGATGTAGCTCTGTTGTGTATTGTTCATGGCTACACTTTATATAGTTATTTGACATGGATCTACAGTGTATTTGATTGGTAACCATGATTTTATTTTATCCCGAGCATGGGTATGCCTGCCTCGGTGAGACATTTGTTATTTTGCAGAAATCGCCTCCCGGTTCCTTGTCCCTGGGCTCACTTGCTCGGCACATCAGTAAAGATTGGTAATGTATTTTGGCCATCAGATGCTCTTCTGACCTCACACATTAGGGGGCATCTGTTATAACCCTAATTTGCACCATACATGCTTACCTGGCATCAAGCCATCTCAGATCCCTTCCTTGCCAAAGCACAGTTAAACAACTCTTTAAAAAACCTCTTTCATAAAGGCCCACACGCCCTACTCCATTAATGTATG
>JASDQU010435422.1:81871-95423 GCA_032191745.1 Picea mariana | reverse complement strand
GCGGTTCTAGTGAAGAACAATTTTAGATAAACCCCTCTTAATAGGGGTAAAAACAATGTAGAAGAAACAGTTGGGTATGCACTTCTTTTCCACGTTCTTACTAAGGGTTAGGTGATCTTCATTTTTAGAAATGAAAGGGATAGGAACTTAATTGGAAAATACCACTAGTAGTACTGGTACAATGTTGTCTTATCCTTAAACAAATAACATCGTTACTTTAATCCATTAGAAGAATCTTATGAGATGGTGCCCATTTGGATAAAATTCCCTTACCTTCACTTAGAAAGATGTCTATAGGATATAGGTAATTTCTATCTTAACCTTAAAGAAGTGACATCCTTATTTTAATCTATTGGAAGAATCTTATGAGATGGTGCCCATTTGGGTAAAACTCCCTTACCTTCACTTAGAATTATGGAAAGAAAGATGTATAGAGGATATAGGTAATTGTATGGGAAAATAATTCCACACAAATGAAACAATCCAAAATAAATAAACTATATTGGTTTCCAAGATCTATGTGGAGCTAAATTTAAGTGATGGGATATATCATATTATGGCATAGAGATTAACAACAAAAATATTTCCATTCCATAGATAATGTACAAATCCCTTTTAGCCAATATGGACCCTTAAAAAAGAAATTTCCTCAAAATGATGTTAATAGTGAGGATTTAGTAAAGGAGGCTAAAGATAAACCTAGTGTTTTCAAGAAAGGGAATGTTGAAGAGAAGATTAGTCAATCTATAGTAAAAGGGAAAGGGAAGATGGTCAATGAGAGAGATGATGAGAACTACAATCAAGCCATTGATAATCATCAAATTTTCCACCAAATCCATTTCACTAGGGAGAACAAAAATTTCTTCACAAATATGAAGTCTTTTTGTCTTGATTAGGAGGAAGTATGGTCTTTGGGAATAAGACTAAGAAGAAGTTAACCAAAAATAAATGTGAGAAGGAATACTTCATTTGTAAATTTTAGCTAAATAAGAAAAGAAATAAAGATCTTGCACCAAAGAAGCAAAGGCAGTTGAATGTTAATTTTAGGGGTTTGGGGGACAATGACTCTGGAATCTAGAAAGTATTAGAACCCAATGATGTAAAGGGAAAGGGACAATATTATACCTATCTAAATTATAAGGATTGAAATTTCAACACTTTTAAAGACGATTTAGTTTTATATTTAAAGGATGGACTAACATGTCAACTAACTCAGTTGAGGATTATGTACCTAAAAGAAAGAAAACATACAATACTAGGCATGTAACAACAAGTTTAGGGGGTAAAGTTGTGGTTGAAGGGGGTAGACACCATAGAATAACTTAATCCACATAGATTCATATCAAGGAAAAAGTTGAATAATCTTTATTTTATCAATAGAATTGGTATAGAGAGAGATCCATGAGGCTAAAGTACTGAAAAATATTTAGGACCCTTAAAATAGAGAATGAGGTATGAAATGATATTACTCTCCTTAAACATTTGGGATTTTGGATCTTCCATTAGAAAAGAACCATTAAGAGGGTAGTAATAAACTATGGTAGGTTTAGATGAATCTAGGAGGATTTTAAGCCATAAGCTTTCTACATGGGATTTTGAAATTTTGCAAGTTGCTCGAAGATGAAAAATATTGGTGTCTAAAGGGAAGAATGTTATAGAAGCTAGAAACTCTTCTTTATTAAATTCATCCATCTCAACAAAATTTTATTGGAAATAACTAAGAAGAATACCGTATGTTCTTAATATTTATGGTCCACACCTTCAGAGGAAGGAATATTGGGATCGGATCCTAGATGAAAATATATTCCAAAGAAATTACATGAATTTTGGTAGAGAAATGAAATTTTTTAATGAAGAGGGAATAAATATGCAATATCTAGTTTTAATATTATATGTTGAATCATGTATTATTTGAATGATGTTATAGGATTCAATCCATGTGTCACGAGTAAATGACTCCATATTGAAATTATAATGTAATTGTGTAGTAAATGCTCCTAGTGTGGATCTCAAGGTGAATGCCTATTGGGTATGTGTTATATTCTTTGGAAGATTCATCCCATGTACTATACACTGATATTGGACCCTCGGGTGTTAGGGGGACCTCAGGGCCCCCTTGTAATGGGTTCATGGGAAGAGCCCACAAAATATTCTTTTCGGTGCATGGTTTTGGCCTATGGTTTTCTAATTATTGTTAAGGAATTAGGATTGTTGACTAATCTGGGTCAATTGATTAGGTATTTAGATGTTGCAGGATCCTATATATATGTGTGTGTGTGTATGTTATATTCTTTGTATGATTAGCTATAGTGTCTCCTAAGTTTCACAAGAAGGGGGGTTTGAGGAGGGGACACTATGCACCCCCTTTGAGGGTGTCAAGGGGGCGATATCTCCCTCACTCCCCCCCAGAAAATTGTTGGCACATGGTGTTTTTTATGGTTTTCTATTTCGGGTTAATGAATTAGGGTTGTTGACTAATCAAGGTCATTGGGTTGGGGTTTTGGATGTCATTGGCTCCTATATGTATATTGTATTGTAAACAATGTATCACTATGAATGAATATAGAATATGTTGGTTTTCCTAGTTTTAGGTTTTGAGGGAAAAATATATGTGTAATGTGTGTATTTTCCATTCTATCTTTTATGTTATTTTAGTGAAAATCTATTTGCAGTAAATATTGTACAAGGTTAAAATCTACATTTGGTATTAGAGTTTTGTTGGCTTCAAGGGGATGCCTTTTTGGTCAAGGGTTTGGCTCTAGACTGTGATAAGCCTTGTTATAGTGGGACATATGTGGTATTGATTTTTTAGGCGAAAATAAATGGCGAGCATTTCGAAAATGGAGATCTAGAAGTTTAATGGGAAAATTTTTGAGCTATGGAATATCAATATGGAAGATGTATTGGTGAACAGAGATTAATGGACCTTGATGGATTCAGGTACTACACCTACAAGAACCTCAAAAAATTACTGGAAAAAGTTGGATCAGGAGGAAAAGAGCACAATATGATTGTGCCTCTCAGATTTAACATTACTAAATGTGTCAGAGGAAGCTACAACCAAATATTTATGGGACATGTTGGCGAAGTTGTATCACTCTAACTCCCTAGTAAAATCGTTGAGGAAGGTAAAATCGTTGAGTGTAAATTTCAATTTGAGAGTAAAATTGTTGAGGAATACCATTCACAAAGAGTAATATTAAAGGTTGTATGATCATTCCCATGTAGAGGTAAGGAACATTTATGTGTAAATATCCATCACAGAGTTAAAGAAAAAGTGAGGTGTAAATGTTCCATTGTGTTTTGTTGAGGTTATAAAAAAAACACATAGGTGTGTATGGCAAAAAGTAGAGGTTAGAAACCTTTCAAACACATTGAGGGTATCAAGGGTAAGAACTTGGGCATCAAAAGAAAAAAAATCATTGAGAAAAAGAAATAACAAATGTTGAGTGCACCATGCAAAAGAAGAGAATAAGGAAAAGTAAAATGTGCTAGGTAACAAAACAATCACAGAAAAATAAGGTTTAAAATCGCTAAGAAGGCATACCAACAATAGATCTAGAAAGGGAAAACTACATGGTTGGGAGAATTCATTTTTTTGAGAAGAGACAATTCTGGATAAAATTTTCCAAGGTAAGATCACATAGATATAAAGAAGGAATCACATGATGTAACGACCCTTAAATAGACATATAGGATTATTAATTATAATTAATTTAATAATCTAACTATCCTAAAAGATTAGCTAAACAATAATTATTTCTTAAAATAACATTAACTAATTATTTATTATTAATTAGTTATTCATGATTGTCAATGATTAATTTAAAGTATTAATTAACTCATTAATTAATAAGGTAAAGAAATAAAAGGAGGATAATAAATTATATTATTAAATTAAGTTACATTCCCGAAAAGGGATAACATATTAACTACAAGAGGATAAAATAATAATAAAGGGGATAATGGGCATTAATGACGAAAGGATAAGAAGGTAATAAATTGGTTAGGTAGCCCCGTATGGGGTGAGAGCTGGGGAACGTGTGCCATCTGGCTGCGATTTAAGTCAGGGTTTAAATGAGGCCAGCCCTCCCCTTAATACTTGTATTACGGATGAAAGCTTGTCATAATTGCACTGCAATGGGAGGACTCCTCGAGCAAGTGAGCATTTACGAGCTCGGCGAGTGCAAAGCTAAAGGCGGGTATGGGGGTATGCGGTCGGACTATTGGTTTTTTCTCGCTTCGATCCTGGATTCGCTCTGTGTCTGGAGAAGCTGGTGTGGTTCAGAGCTCCTGGAGCCCTGGCACACCACCCTGTGGTGGAGAATTGTTGTTGGTAAGCACGCTTTTAACTGGTATCAGTTTTTGTGTATCGCTGGGAGAGTGCTTGGCAGCATGCCAAGGAAACGGGGTGTTCCACGACGAGGCTCAGCTTGGTATGCTTGTAAGGAGCAGCGCAAGCACAGGGAGCAGCTTGAGCGTGCTCTGGTCATGGCCACCTCCATACTGAGACAGAGAGCTCGCGCCGAGGAAAAAGCTATGCTATCTACCATTGTCGAGGGGCAATTGGGATGTAGCAGTTTGGACACTGTCAAAATTGAGGATAGCACCGAGCAATTGTACTCGGCCTGCATTGTCGAGGAAGACCTGACGCTAGCGGATTTGACCGCCATGGCAGCGCTGAGCGACAAAGTGACAGAGCCTTGATGTGGGGATGGTAATTTCATGCTGAAGATGGACGACGAGGCTCCGGGGTGCATAATTGAGGAAGAATTTCCCGGGCAGGACATGGTGACTTCGGCGGAAGCTGGTGGTGTGCAGGACGACGAGCAACAAGCGGACGAAAGGAGCGGTTGGCAGGTTGACAGGACGCCCGATGCTGGGGATGACATGCATGGCTTCCTCCGTAGCGAAGGGCACCTGTCCTTAGTGTTTGAGCTCCGAGGCCACATGGCTGACCTGGAGCACCGTGCACTTGTAATGGGACAACGTTTGGACGTGTTATTCGATGCCTACTCGGATGCTCCTGCTCAACACAAATTTCCACTCTGTGCGTAGTCTTTCGCCATCCCGGTCGGCTCCACATGGAAGACCAACGAAGACGCCAGGTCACCAACAACTTAGGATTTTCATGTTTTATGGTTTTTAGCTTTCTGTTACTGTTTTACTTGTCCTCAGACTTTAGGCACCTGTCCTGGTTTCCTTTGGGTAGGACAGGTGCCAATAGATTATAACTGTTTTTGACATGTATAAATGATGGTTTCCGGTCTCCGGCAGCAGTCTGGACGACTTAAACTCTTGATCATGTATACTCTGTTACAGTTTTTGGTTAATATATTATAGCAGGGCCCGCCCTTTTTTACTTAAAAAAAAAATAAAAATAAATGGGTTAGGTAGGAAATAAATGAGGGAAAAGTCGGTGAAGGAGGGATATGGAGGGGAAGGAGGTTTACGAGAAGGACATTCTACGGGGAGATGGGGGATGGATTTTTGGGGCTCTTATTTGTAGAGAGGAGTGAAATTTTGGAGTGGGGGATTGTATTAGTTAGGCACCGGTGTTGCGGGAGGTTTTGGGCATAAGGGCCAGGATATCCATATGATATCCTGGAGCTAGGAAGTTACCTAGATGGTAGGGAGGAACTAAGTTTTGGGCAGTGTTTTACAATGCAGCAGTGGTCAAGAAGGCATTTGGACAAACAGAGGGTTATTAGCATCAGGTTCAGGTATTTTAAATTATGCATTTTTTTTATTATGTTTAATTATTTTAATATTCGTTGTTAAATCTATATGCGAATGTGCTCAGTTAAAGGAATTTGATAAATTTTACTATTTTGCTCAATATAAAGAAAATTTTGAATTTTACTGCTATGTTGTAGAATTAATGGTTGTTTAAATTTATTCGTCCATTACAAATGGTATCAGAGCCCTGGTTCAAAATCTGGAACCAAGGGACTACCTACCCACCCATAAATTTAAATAAATACTCCTATTAGTTATAGTAAATACCTAAATAAATGTATTAGGGTAAATATAAATTTGGGCCTTAAGGGCCAAATTCCCAGCTCCAACTCCAGCTCCGCCTAACCTGCAAACCAAACATAGGAATTTTAACACATACTTGGATATCAATCCATTCAGAGAGTGCATAATAGAAATGTTGCTTAACGGGAGTACCTGCCCTCAAAGTGCAACTTCCAAATTTTTTTTTTTCAAGGACAAATATATGTTTTGTTCTTCAACATTTGATATACAACATTTAGCAAGTATGAAAATCTAATGAAACCATTGTAAATATAGCTAATATTGATTTTCAAAAAAAAAAAACATTTTAAATGTAGGAAGAAGGAAGCATTTGCACAAACACTCCAGAAAAAGCCCACTATTTCAAATATAATTATAGATATGGCCAATATAAAATATATATATAATAAAATTTAAAAATATACTCTGAAGAAACAATTATAACTAATAAGTAGCCAAAAAAATTAAATTATATGATAACAGTATACTTGGCAAGCAACCCAAATTAGAAAAATAAAAGACGTGAAAATATGAGAGTAAAAGGGGAAAATATCCTAAATATTCTGGAGCATTTTTCAAGGTTTGATCCAGGATAGACTATATTGATAGAGAGAATACAAATTAACTAAATCAAAACCATATTGACAATAAAATTCACCTACCTTACTTCTACCTTAATTCTTCAGAATAAGAAAATAGATGGAGAACTGCATTTCAGGATGAATGAGCAATTCATTGTCTCCTCTATCTAGTTAGCTTCGAACAGTAAATAAGTTGAATCTTGAGAAAAAGTTCCTGCAATAGATCAAGCACATCCCATATGTAGGGATGTTCCTATAAACAATGTATTTTCTTATCAGTAAGCTATACCTTTTTGTAAGATGGCACTGTGTTGTTATCAGTCACATTAACCAACTGACTTCTATTATCAGAAACAAAATTTTCATTTTGCTATGATCCCTGAAACCGGTTTCCGAAATGTAGCTTTGTATTGTGTATCTCAGAGGTAACCCTAACCAAGGTCTAATGACAACTCCGAGCAATATAGCTAAAGTTGTTGCAGTTACAACAAGGATAGGAAGTGAGCGCATCATGGATCCAAAGCTGATCAAGCTCCTTCCAGAAGCTTGTACCATGGCTTTCTTCAGAAGATAATGATCTTCCTATTTTACAGTTGATGAGCAATGCCGCATTAAAAAAAAAAAAATTCCAAATCGAAGAATCATTAAAGCTTTCAAAAGAAAGAATGTAAGGACTTCACAAAATCAATAGAAATAATTGAGGAATTCCAACATTTAGTTGAATTGATTAATAAATCCAATTATTGAATAGCTCTTTTCAGTCTTACTATACTATAAAATGGATCTTAAGCTTCAAACCCTAGGCAACTCAGGGAATAGAATAAAATCCATACTACGGAAGCAAGAACCGACTTCTTAAAATTTTCCGCAGCGACTTGAAAGGTTGAAAGTGGAAGCTTGAGGGATTCAAGCCTCTACAGTGGATTTTCTCGGGAAAACGAGACCATGTTGCTTAATAACGGTTAACTTGTTTAGTAACAACTCATCTTGAAACATGAAAAAGACTCTGGATTTCAGCTCAAAGCATCAAAATATGCTCCGGAAACTGAGAATTTTGATAAAGCGGACCGATGACAAACATTTTCTTTTGACAAACCTTTTACGGTGAAATTTCCCATTTGCTTCTGATCCCTTCTCATGGTCCTGGAGTAGCCCATAATTCTCCCCAATCGTAGACAAAAACAAACAATTCTCTAATCGAACATGGTTTTTCCAACCTGTTTGAATGCCATGTCGGTAAAATCGGTAAGCTTTTAGAGCATGTTTGACCCATGTAAGTATGATTTTTATCTTCTTCATTCTCGCAGAAGCGCATGAATTTTGATCCTTTATGAGCACCCATTAAGACAAAATCCTCAAATACTAAGATTTTTGAATACCCAGTAAGCGTAAACCCTTGTTTAATCCCTCTTTGAAATTGTTTAGTTCGGCTCTGAAACGCTTATGCAGGTCTTCTTTCTCGCATAATTAGATTAATTATTCCATTTTCATGAAAACCCATTATGCTAAACCCTATTAAATCAGGCACTGAAACCCTAGAAATGATGTTCAATCCTCCGCCCTGAAACCATTTTGTATGTCTTCATTTTCCTTCATTCTAGTGATTTTTTTTACTATATGTAATAACACCCATTAAGCTAAATCCTATTGAATCACACTCTAAAACCCTTGAAGCTCTGGCAATAATTTTCAGCCTTGAAACCTTTTTGCATGTTATCATTCTTATGAGTCTGAAAAATTCAGATAAATCTGACGATCTATATGAAAAGATGTTAAATTGAATTGTGTTAATTCTAGCTTGGGAATCATTGACACCCAACCTAACTCAGAGAGTGTGGCAATGGTGAGTAGGGTTAGTATATGGATTGTGAGAGAAATGGCGATCAGGGCGTACCAACAGAAATGGCGATTTCGAAAAACCCTCATGGATCTAAACAAAGCCAACAGTAAATAGGTCGCGGGCTTAAAATATACAACTCACCCAACGCTAGAGACAATACAAGCTAGTGACCAATGCCTAAAACCAAATGCTTGACCACGAGGAGGAGAAGCCAGGAGAGAAGGCCATGGTGGTCGACCGCGTAACCAGAAACTTCGCAAGATGAAATGATGGGGAAAAGAGGAATTAGGGTTAAGACGATAGAGGTTAGGATTAGATACGGGGGTGCTGGGGGAAGCAAGGCGGGCACGTGGAATCCATGCATGCCCACACTCCTTTTTTTTTAAATTATTTTGATTTTTTTTTTATGTTTTTGATTACTAAAATTTTGATTTTTTTTTGTGTGTGTTCGTTTATTTTTTTTATTATTTTAAGTGTAAAAATAATTTAGTGTAATATATATATATATATATATATATATACATAATTTAGGTCAAGTTAGTTTAAATTAAATTAAAGTTAATTTAGGTTAAATTAGTGTAATAATAATTTTAAATTAATTGTTTTATTTAGAGTAAAGTTAATCTACATTAAAGTTAATTAATGATGTTAGGGATTAGATTAAAGTTGTGTTAGATTAAAATTTTGTCGGAGTAGACGGGTTTTGAACCCAAGACCACCCACTACCTAAGCCTTAAGGAACAACCAAACACCAACGCACCATGTATGTTCCTTGAAAAAAAAATGTATGTGTGATTGATTAAGGCGATTGAAGCTTAGGATTAAGTTTAGTCTAGATTATTAGTTTTTAATAAACTAGCACAGCCGTGAAGTGGCTAGTGGTTGGTTAATGTCGAAAGGTACATAGCACTAGAGAACACCAAAATGTGGCTGACAGTTGTGGACAATCATTTAGATGCGACGGTTTAATCCTATTTAATCATTTAAACGTGGTAATTATATAACCTTACAGCATTTTTTTAATGTGATTAGGTAAATGTTAAAGAAAAAAAGTAAACATGTTAACGGATGCCTTGATAAATGCAAGAAAGTTATGAACAATAAATCTGACCCATTGATTTGGAGGACGACTACATATATGCCAATATATTCAATGCATAGCCATCAGATAATGGTTTAAGGTTAAATAAGATTAAAAGATCATTAAATGTCCCCATTGTCAATAGGTGTATGCCTTTCGGCGTAAATTAATAAACACAAGGTCGAAAGTCACTTTAATCAAGCTGTAAGCAAAAAGTTAAAAAGGGCTTAGACTAGGACAAGCGAGAAGGAGGCGACATATGCACTAGGAGAGTAAGCATAGGAAGTGGTGAGTGAGGCACAAGGCTAACGTAGCTACAGGGAAAGGGAACCAATAGTTATTTTTGTAGGGGCGAATAAATCAAGCTTAGACGCTTAACCCTAACCCTATCCTAGCCAATCCCCTAATGGAGTAATGTATGTTTACAGACAAGTAAAGAAAACTTATGCCTAACCCTATTTCTAGTTTGAGTAGCACCAATTTGAAACATCCTGGAACTCACCCTAACAACTTTGGTGGATGTAGGTCAAAGCATATAGGATGGTTAGGACTCGAGGGAGTCAAGGCAGGGGAGCATCGTTGTAAGCATTGCCAACACCGCCAGTGCCACCAACACCATCACCTAAACTAGACCTCATACTACGCTCGTTGGAAGCCATCAATGAGACTTTAAAGGGGCGACAACCGGCAGGAATTGAAGTGGAACCCCCACCGTCTAGAAAAGGTAATCCAAAAGCATCAAGGGATTCAGGGGGAGGACCTCCACCTGAAGACATCACGCGAGAATTGCAGAAGATCAAACTTCTGGAGTTTGCTGGGGGTTGCGCCAGTGAATGCGCGGAAGCATGGTTGGAAGGCATGACAAGGTGTTTTTCCTTAAGGGACTATGCGTCCAACTCAAAGGCAAAGATCGCCATTTTTCAGTTAAGAGACAGCGCCTTGAACTGGTGGGGCAACCTAGAAAGGCAATTGCACCTTACCCTAGACACAGTATCTTGGGAACTTTTCAAGGAGAGGTTCTAAAGAAATTATCTTCCAGCATACTATGAGGAACAATAGGTAGGGGCATTTCATGCCTTAGTACAGGGAAATAGAACTGTAGAAGAATATGAGATCAAATTTATGGAAATGGTCAAATATGTGTCGTATATGGATAACGACCAATGATAGATAGAGCTCTTCATCTATGGATTGAACCCTAAGATAAGAGCTATGGTGTGGATGTGGAAACCTTCTTCAGTAGCGAAGGCGGTGGAAAATGCACGTTATGTGGAAGAACACATGAACTTAACCAGGGGTACAAGACCGACATTTCCGCATCGCCTGGGATTTGTAGGGAAGGCCCCGAGGAAATTTCCTAGGGAGGGGGCTCAAGGCCACCGCCATATGGTAACAGAGTCGCGCCAAGGACAATAGCTTCAGGTATTTCAATGGCAGCGAGTGCAGCATCTCGTTCATCGCCAACGGTGCAGACAGGACCATGACCATCTCAGGGAACAATGAGTAGGGGCAGGGGTTCCAGGGGAAGGAACTCATTTCAGACACAGTCACATAATAGTGCACAGGTTCAATCTCATGTTACCTATTGGGGGTGCAGAGGACCCCATTACCAGCATGACTAACCAGAGTTACAATCAGGGTTTGTGCATAGAGAAGGAAAGGCACCGATGGGGAGAGCAAGTAGCAGCCACCAGATTTACGTAGCGGTTAATAATCTCCATGCAAAACATCAATCCATGGTGGTGGAGTCATCAGGTACGCTAAATCATATCAATGTCAAGATTTTGTTTGATTCTAGTGCGACAGATAGTTTCATTTCACCATCTGCATTAGAAAAGAGTGGGTTGGCAGCCTACGAGCATGATGACTTTAAACAAGTCGAGATGGCTTTGAGGGAAAAACAAGCGGTAGGACCTAGTGTTGATAATTGTATAGTAGACCTGGGAGTGTGTACTACCAGGTTGAAGGTATACATCACTGCTCTTGGGGAATATGACCTAATCATTGGAATGGATTGGTTAGCAGCTCATCGATCTTTGGTAGATTGTTTCGCAAAGAGGGTGCTTTGTGTCGATGATGAAGGAAGACCAATAGAGATCCAGGGTGTACAAAGAGAAGTGTCATTACGCTTTATATCCACTATGAAGGTTAAGCGATGCTTGAGACAAGGCTGTCGACTTTATGTAGTGGAAGCAGTGAATGAAAGGAAGGGACCCTCATTGGATCAGTACCTGGTATTGTCAGAATTTCAAGATGTTTTTCTGAACGAGTTACCAGGGTTACCTCCTAAGAGGGAGCTTGATTTTACCATTGAGCTAAAACCTGGTGCAGAACAAATTTCCAAAACTCCATATCGAATGACAGTGCCAGAACTTTGTGAGTTGCAAATGCAGTTGAAAGAGTTACTGGACTTTGGGCTAATAAATCCCAGTGTCTCACCTTGGGGCACACTGGTAATTTTTGAAAAGAAGAAGGATGGATCCTTACGACTTTGTATTGACTACAGGGACTTGAACTATGCTACAATGAATAATAGGTACCCGATGTCGTAGATAGATGACCTCTTCGATCAAATGAAAGGAGCAACGGTATTCTCAAAGATTGATTTGCGATCAGGGTATCATCAGTTAAGGATTAAGGAAGGTGATATCCCAAAAAATTCCTTTCGAACTCGATTTGGACATTACGAGTTTATAGTAGTACCTTTCAGATTAACCAATGTGCCAGCAGTATTCATGAGACTCATGAACGACGTATTCCAGAAGTACATAGACTATTTTGTACAAGTCTTTTTAGATGACATCCTCATCTATTCGAAGAATGAAAGAGAACATGAGGAACAATTGTGAATAGTGTTGTCCTGCCTTAGAGAGAACAAATTGTATGGGAAGTTGTCGAAGTGTTCCTTCTTCCAGAAAGAGATCCACTATTTAGGTCATATCATTTCTGGCGAAGGAATCTCTGTGGACCTAGAAAAGGTAAAGGCCATTATGGAGTGGCCAGTGTCGAAAAATGCCCATGAGGTGAGAAGCTTCATGGGGTTAGTACGTTATTACTAGAGATTTGTAGAAGGATTCTCAAAAGTAGCGAAACCTATCACCACTTTTCAATGCAAGGGGGTCAGGTATGAATGGACAAAAGAATGTGATAGTGCATTCATTGAGCTTAAGAGGTTACTAACTAGTGCACCAATTCTATGAGTGTCAGATATGGAAAAGGACTTCACAGTCTGCACGGATGCCTCGAAACAAGGGTTGGGAGCCATGCTAATACACGAAGGAGGCGTGATAGCCTATGCGTCAAGGAAGTTGAAGAAACACAAAGAGTTATACGCAACTCATGATTTAGATTTGGCGGTGGTAATGCTAGCTCTGAAACTTTGGAGGCACTATCTTGCTGGGAGAAACTTTGAGCTCAAAATGGACCATCAAAGTTTAAAACATCTCTTCACTCAAAGAGATTTGAATGCCAGGCAAAGGAGATGGAGTGAGCTTATGAGTGAGTACGACTTTGGTATTTCATACATCAAGGAAAAGGAAAATGTGGTCGCAGATGCCTCGAGTAGGAGACCACGTATCTTCTCCTTGGTAACCTTAAAGGTCAATCTGAGGGAACATGTGCTGATACAACTCCTATGAGATAGTTGGTATTTAAAGGTTACTTCAAACCTCGAGAGCGGGAGGTAGTTAGACCCAAAGTATGAAGGATATAATATGGAAACAGACGGATTGTTAAGATATCGAGGAAGGATGTACATCCCTGAGAATGGGAATATTCAAATCATCATATTGAAGGAAGCCCATAGATCACTTTATTGTGCGCATCCGGGAGTGAAGAAGATGTACATAGATATGAGGAATTTCTTCTTCTAGGTGGGAATGAAGTCTGATGTAGTCCATTTCATCACCAAATGCCTGGAGTGTCAACAAGTGAAAGCTGACCACCATCACCCAGCAGGCCTCCTACAACCACATGATGTCCCTATGTCCAAGTGGGAAGTCATCTCTATGAATTTTGTTTTGGGGTTTC
>JASDQU010435422.1:61366-81314 GCA_032191745.1 Picea mariana | reverse complement strand
AGACTAATCTGCAGGTTATGGGCTATGAAATAGCCAAGGGATAATGATGATGAAAGTGGATATCAGGACCACTAACCGAGAAACATTATGGTATGAATATTGTATGTGAAATTTATATTGGTTTGGATACATTTCTATGATATGTGGATCAATGCATGATCTCAAGTGATGACACTACCCAAAAATGAATAAACAATGACAAAACCTCCAACAACACGGTGCCACTGTATATTCCATTATAGGGTATGGACCCTAGTCCTGTTAGGAGGGGTGGAGGCACTTCCCACCGTGTATCCTCTGAAACCTGAAGTCATGGGAGGACGGTGTTAGTTCACACTCCCCAATACATCTGATGATGACTGTCAGATGCCTGCTAGGGAAGCTTGGTCGAGATAGAAACACTTCCACTTACGGGTTCTATTTGGAGTTAGGTCAATATAGTTGATGCTCCAAGATAGTCTAGCAAAGGAAGGATGGGAATGGAGATGGAAGTAGGTTAGGGAGGAAGGATGAGTAGTAATAGTTGAGATAGTATGGAGATCTGTCTTGTGGTGGAATTTAATGTTTTCCCTTAAAAAAAAAAATGAGAAATGTGTATATATGAATATTCATAATTTCGTAACTAAACCACACTTGTCCAAATAAAAATGTTGAAACCGATAATTGTAATTAAGGGATTTATCAAATAATTGATTGGTTGTTTTCTTTTATAAAAGACTAGCCTAGCTGACTGGATTGGATGCATACATAAAATACTAAAGGATGACAATTTGATTATTATTACATGCACAAGAATTGTATGTACTAGCTACACATGCAATTCTTGTACATATACACTAGTATGTATGAGTTTTCTTGACTTACTTACTGATAATATCGGTTACTTGTTATGAATGTTTGAACCATGTTTCTTTTCCTTTGTACCATAATATACCTTAACTTCGGGACGAAGTTTCCTGAAGGGTGGGTGTATGTAACAACGCTGCTTAAATAGACGTATAGGATTATTAATTATAATTAATTTAATAATCTAACTGTCCTAAAAGATTAGCTAAACAATAATTATTTCTTAAAATAACATTAACTAATTAATTATTATTAATTAGTTATTCATGATTGTCAATGATTAATTTAAAGTATTAATTAACTCATTAATTAATAAGGTAAAGAAATAAAAGGAGGATAATAAATTATATTATTAAATTAAGTTAAGTTCCTGAAAAGGGATAACATATTAACTACATGAGGATAAAATAATAATAAAGGGGATAAGGGGCATTAACAACGAAAGGATAAGAAGGTAATAAATGGGTTAGGTAGGAAATAAATGAGGGAAAAGTCGGTGAAGGAGAGATATGGAGGGGAAGGAGGTTTATGAGAAGGACATTCTACGGGGAGATTGGGGATGGATTTTGGGGGCTCTTATTTGCAGAGAGAAGTGAAATTTTGGAGTGGGGGATTGTATCAGTCAGGCACTGAGGTTGCTGGAGGTTTTGGGTACGGGGGCCAGGATATCCATATGATATCCTGGAGCTAGGAAGTTACCTAGTTGGTAGGGAGGAACTAGGTTTTGGGCAGTGTTTTACAGTGCAACAACGGTCAAGAAGGCATTTGGACAAATGGAGGGTTATTAGCATCAAGTTCAGGTATTTTAAATTATGCATTGTTTTATTATGTTTAATTAATTTTAATATTCATTGTTAAATCTATATGCAAATGTGCTCAGTTAAAGGAATTTGATAAATTTTACTATTTTGCTCAATATAAAGAAATTTTTGAATTTTACTACTATGTTCTAGAATTAATGGTTGTTTAAATTTATTTGGCCATTACACATGACGATTAGAGGTAATATCATAGGGATAAAGTGTTTGGTGAATAAGTAGTAAATCGCCGAATAGAAAGAGGAAAAACACATAAAACAATTTGTTGAGGTTATAAAATCCACTAAAAAGAATTGCAGAGGGTACATCGATAATGGAAATGATGAAGGCAGAAGTACATATGACATAATCATTTTTAATCTAAATACATCATGCAAAAATTTCATTGACCATCAATATTCTAGATACATCTCACAGAAAAATAAATTATGCAACCAAAGCTCCTTCATCAAACTTTAAAACTTTTACATAATAAATATTAATACCATATCATACTTAGTAAAATACCATATTCGATGATGAGAGGTTGAAGGTGTTCTCTCACACTTACTCTTCATCTAGATCCCTGATTTCTAACTGTGAAGACTTTACCAGTACCTCTTAGCCAATGCTAGGGGTACTCTTCTTCCCCCTTATCCCAAGAAGCCGCAAAGGGGCCATGCACAAACACAACCAGGAAAATATAGATTTGAGCTCACTTCGGAAGGTCGAGCTACCACTCTCTTTCTCGAGTTGGGTATCCCAACTCTCACAAGAAAAATCAGTCAAAGAAATTATAGTAGCATAACTATACTCGTACCAGTCATTCCTCATTCCTCCTCTCAGTCATTTCCTTTATATAATTTTTCTTAGTGACAAATTTCCATGCATATTTAATTCATTTTTTTTTAATAATTTAATTACACATTATTTACCCCATACACTTGTCACTTGTTCACTTAGTTGCACTAATAAATTCACCATTTAATTTAATTAAATGTCAATTTCCCTCACCCATCCTAAAAACACTCCTAAAATTACTCTTTGTTGTACCTTTATTCCCTCTATTTCCCCTTTTAATGACTGATGCCTTTCTAAAACTTAGTTGTGTTTAATTTAGGAAAGTTCTTTAACTAGACTAGACTAGATATCTTTCTATGCTTCCACATTTTTTTTTACATTTATTTCCTTTACTATCTTAGTTTCCAATTTGGTACTTCTTTGCACATATTTATCTAATTAAATCTTTAGATATAATTTTTTTTTACTCTTTCAATTACTAACTTGATTTTTCTTCATCCCCCACCATTTATTATAAATCAATTTTTTTTCTTCTTACCCACTTTAGAGTCATGCTCAAATTTTTAAACTAGGATTATAATTTTTAAGGAGATTTTATAATCAAGAAAAATTACCCATTTAATAATTATTTTATGTCCCACAATGTCAAAACAAATTATTTTCTTCTAGGCACCTAGGTTCATTCACTCACCTTTATTAAAAATCATAACGTTCCCTTCAATATGCATTTCATGCTTCAAGAGTTCCACTTGTATTTATTCAAGTTTAATTTATGCGACATTCCCTTCAATACGCACTACGTGCTCCAACGTTGCCACTCGCTTTTGACTGGTTTTGGTAGTTGTCCAACCCGTAGAGTCAATACTCCATCAAGAAACCTTGTGAGAGACTAAGGGCCTCTAAGGAATAAGGACCCTACCTTATTGCACATTCCTTCGAACATTCGTGAGTGACTCTCTTAGTCTTCCCTCACAAGACCATGGATCTCTTGGGCTAAGTAATTGTTAACCTAAAACTCGAGTCATGGTGGGAGTGATACTAGGGTATGGTAGGGTTGTTTCCACACCTCTTCCCCATATCAGGTTGTTGTGCATGGCCCCTTTAATGCTTATGTGAGTTTGATTTGGAAGAAATCGTCAACCTGCATCCATCAACGAAACACTATCAGCGATCCATAACAACATCATAATATACATGATCATATATCACATATGCATAAATATAAATACCCAAACCATATATAGTCCACTCCCTGACTCCATATGGAGTTCAAGAACGTCCATTGATATCATCAACATCTTCAGCCTTTTAAGTGTATTGCACACTCACGAGAAACTCCCCAATAGAATCTATCAATACATAGATATCAAATAACATAACATCATAATCATCAACATCATCATAAGAATCCATAAGTGAATGCACAACCATATGCTAAAACTGGATCACTTGCAGCAAGTGTCCTCAAAGAATAATTCAAATTATGTGTGTGAAAGAGATAGATGTTACATACACTGTCTCTCTTTTTAAACTTAGTCCTGAAGATTCACATTATATGTGTAGTAAATAAAGTATCTCAAAAGATGTAGATGTCTAACTATCAAACAAAAATGGAAATTGTTGGCCCATAAAATATGCATCCTCCTAGGTAGTCGAGTGTGGACTATAATTGTCCCAATGGACCTTGACCTGATCGACTATTTGATGTCGTATTTTTCGAATGTGATGGACCAGAATGAAAATTGGCTCTGTTGTGAGTGTACCCTCATATGACACCTACAAGGAAATCATTTCAATCACTTGTGTAGGATCACTAACATAATGTATAAAAATAGATACATGAAAAATATCATGCATAAGCATCAAAGAATCAATCAAGGCTAGTCGATAGGCCATGGGCCCTTTCTTTTCCACAACCTCAAAAGGTCCTGCAAACCTAGGAGAGAGTTTAGCACCCTTTCCAAACTTTATCGAACTCTTGTACAGTTTCACCTACAAGAAAATTCGATCACCAAATTCATAACTATAGTCAACGTGATGTACATAGACATAACTCTTCTACTAGTCTTGAACTTATTTAGTCATGTTTCTTATTGTTTTCATTTGTTCTTCAATTTCTTGGATCACTTCTGGTCCTATCAAGACATTATCCTTAAGTGGATCCCAACTCAAAGGAATTTGACATGGTCGCCCATAAAGAAACTTGAAAGGTGCCATATTTATGTTTCTTTCATAGTTGTTGTTGTATGAAAAATCTACCAATGGAAAGAAATCTTCCAAACACTTTTGTTTGTCCATCAAGTACATACACAACATATCATCCAAGATTTGGTTCATTCTTTCTATCTTCCCATCTGTATCTGGGTGATAGATTTTACTAATGTTAAGTTGGGTTCCCAAGGCCTCTTGGAAACTAGCCCAAAATTGTCCTGTAAACATTAATCATCAATCGCATATGATAATGTTAGGCATGCCCTGCAATCTCACAATATCATTGATAAAAAAACTAGCTATTTCTGGCACATGATATGTCATATGCACATGGATAAAATTTCCACTCTTCATCAGAGTGTCAACTACCATGAAAATAGAGTCGTGCCTCCTTCCCGTCAGTGGGAATCCCATAATAAATTACATCAAAATGACCTCCCATTTCGATTCAAAAATAGCATGTGGATGTGGTAATCATGTCAGATGTCTATGTAATGTACACCAAATTTACCAAATAAAAAAAAATTAGGGACATTAAATTTCCTTGACTCTTCAATTTTTGTTTTAGCATAACTTTATGATCGTCGCTATTGAATTAAAGCATATACCTCTTTCTAGATAAGATGATTTCTATCAAGATAACTATCTTATATATGTTAAGTCGTTTCATTAAAGGATTTGAGTACATATTAAACTATGAATAATAGACTAGCATATAGTCTATCCAATAATATTTGTATCCTACATTGCTTACTATATCCATTTAGAAATTATATCATACATCATGTAACATTGATACTAATTCTATCATTATATATCTATATAATTTGTTTACCAAAAGACTCAACTTATATATAACTATTAGAATATTCAAATTTGTAACCAATATGTAAATTCTTAACCTTACCCTTATATAATCCCACCTAAGGAGTTCTTAGCCAATACCATTATGGATAAGCACATACAATTGTTTGACTTAGGATATGATATAATCCTTACTCATTATAAATATAATACCCATATATATATATATATATATATATACATATCGTAGGTTATATGAACTATTACACTTTAGCATTATTCCTAAAATCGTATTGTTGTAACATGACGTTCCATCACATTATAACTCATATCCTAACACACTAATATAGTTTCTATCCACATACATTTTCATTACAAGGGACTATTATCAGGTGGTTATTACAACGTAGACATTGATGTATCATACACCATAACACATCTGGTTCTACAATGGTGCCACATATAAACCTATATCTAACAACGCTAACCCTACCCAACTCATGTCATATCCCATTATTGAATATGTTTGGAAGCCATGTTAATGGCAGTGTCATATCTTTCTGCAATACATTTATGACTAGCTATAAAATTTAAGAGATGTGTGTAATCGTATTGGAAACTTAGGCGATCGTGCCTGATGCGGTCTATTTATATCCATTTATTCACATGGCAACAATATTGTGAGTTCCCCTCACACATTACTCCTCGTTTGCAATGTGTTCAAGGTTATTCCATTCATTGTTCCCTTTGGTTTCATGAAACCTTCCTGTAATTTGTTCTTTTTGCATACCATGTGTCTCCACCCTTGTCTATGGCCGACGACTTGGAGACAAACTCGGCTCTGGTAAACAATGTGGAGGGCGAACATGAGTCGGGTCCCTCTCTGCGCAAGGTAATCAAGAATCTTCTTCCTTTAAGAAATATGTAACTCATTATTAAAAATTACTTGAGAATTGTTGAGGTTAGCAATAGAATGGTATCTTGCCTTCGTCTGTGTTTTCTCCTAGAGTTCCACCATGGCCCTAAGTTATCTTTATTTGTTGATTCTTTCATGTTCTTTTGTGTTTTTCTTTCTTCTATTATGTGAAATTATTTAACCATGATTACTTACGCATGTAAATATGTTTTACTCGTTGTGGAAATCCCAAAATCTATATACTATAGGAATGTTAATCCTATAAAATTCATAATTATGTCCTGACAATTATTTTGGCATTCTGTGTGCATGTGAATGTAGATCATGCATAAGAAAAATGGATAGTTTAAATAGAGTCACACTCTATATTACCTCCCTATGGCATTTAGGATTTATCTCTATGCGAATATGTATTTATAAACATAGGCTAGATCCTCCATGAGATTCATATATTTGGTCTGTGTAGCTTTCTTTACTAACCTGTGTATATTCGTGAAAAATTATGGCAGCCAAAGCTTCTGTGGTTATTTCATAACTCACATTTTGTATGCAAGGTAACAATAAATCTATGTTTTCCAAGTTAACTTCTGAACTCCAAACGAAAATAGATCTAGGGAAACAAATAATCCCCTGGTTTTAATTTGCATTCAGTGTTGGCAAAGGATATGTTGATTAATGTTGGTTGTCATTGATGTCAACCCTTGAAGAAAGTCCAATAGAAAATTCTGATAGCACAAAGGTTTGGGTAATGGACCCAAGGTTGTTTCATGTATAATGGTATGCGTTTTAATATATTTGAAGGTAATACTATTCTATATGGATAGTACATGTCATGCCATTTCTGGTGGCATGTGGAACGTCACATAACTCCTCACGGTTTGAGAGTTATGGCCTTACGAAGTTGGAGGGCCCTCATATGTTGGCTTGAATCCCCAAAAGGTCAAAGAAGTCAAAGAGTTTGAAAAGAAGAAATTATTATTTAAACGATAAATTAAAGTTACAAAGTCAAGAAGGATTATTTAAATAATAAAGTGAAGTGACAAAATCAAATAATATTATTTAAATTCTAATATGAGGGGACAAAGTCAAGGAGGAATATTTAAATGATAACGTAATGGATAACTTTGTAATTATGGAAAGTAGTTAACCCTAAAAATGAGGAAAATAGGTTAAACGACCTATAAATGGGTTAAATGACCTATAAATGGGTCAAGTGACCTAGAAATAGGTTAAGTGAACTCGAAATGGGTTAACTCACATGGAAGATTCTTCTAAGGAAGATATTTGGAGAGTATAAATAGGAGGAAAGGCTATTTCATTTTACATCACACTTGATCATATTGGGTATCTATAGGTGAATCAAGTAACCAAAGGATATCTAATATTAATTCCAGAGGGAAGGAGAATAAAATAAGGCCATAATTCAAGGGAGGATAAATTCTTTTGATGATGCTTTCTAAGGTATGTTATTTACATGTCATCTCACCATTTTCTCAATAACGTTTTTTTCTAGAATGATTAAGATCATCAAATTTATAGGCCACTGAGGAAACATACCAGAGTATCTGTGGTAAAAAATTCAGCTTGTGGATAACTGTACTTTCAGAGTTACATTCCGTGGAAAATAGGGTTTGTGACTAGTCCTGAACCTAAAACTAGTTTAAAACAGGTGTTTTTGGGTAAAAACGTCATAAATTCTTCATAACAGATCCAAATTTAGTAAGACCGAATGTGTTGGATATATTAAAGTTTTTATTATTATTTGTAACATTTTCAGATCCACTCAACAAATATTCCATGTGGGACACACTCTACAAGGTATGTCTCTAGAATAAGCCAAAATTCAACAAGGTATGTCATTTTTTCTATAAATCATTTTCTGAGAGGTTCCAAGTAGTGACACCTGGAGGAATTGCATAAAAAAAATGAAGAACATTGTGTACTAATTTCATATATTTATTCATTATAGGTACATATTTATGATTATTTCAAGTTAGGGTTGTGGACTAATCCCAAACTAGTCATGTGAGACTAAAGAAAAGTTTGATGAAAATGCTAGTCTCTTCTTGTGAAAGTTAAGGAAGGTTTGCAGGTATGTGATCATATACACAAAGTATATTACAGAGTTAAAAATCATATTTGGATGATGAAATTGATGAGGGATTTTGGTTAAGGTACATGTTGGGTACATGGTTGAGACAAGTATTTGATGAGTTGGCACATACATGAGGTGTATAGTTGACGATATCCATACATGTTGATGAGTAGTTGACACATGATTGGTACATACTTGGTACATGGCTAGATGCACTTGCTTATGGTATAGGTTGATTACAGGTTGTTTGGTAAATGTTGGTGCATGGTTGATGCACTTGTTTATGGTATAGGTTGATTATAGGTTGAGGTATAGGTTGATGCATGGTTCAGGTTTATTAGTACAGGTTTATAGTGGTATATCTCACAGTGATAGTGTGATAGTGGTTCCATCATTCTACTTATACTTCAAGGAATTTGGACGGGACAATGACATGTGGTTGTAGCCACCTTTCGGTTGTAGCTAGAGAACATAGGGGGTTGTATCCTACTTCTGGTTGTAGCCAGAGAATAGGGGAGTTGGAGTTTCCCTCAGGTTGTAGCCTAAGAAACAAGGGGGTTGGAGCCTCCTTCTAGTTGCAACTGAAAATATAGGAAGTTGGTGCTTCCAATGAATGTAATTCTTCAAGACATATAAAAAAAACAATTTATGTGTTTTTCTCCTGCTTTGGGTTTCAATGTAAAACATAGGTGTACTGTGTATGTGTACGATTGTTCATTTGTTCATTGTTTATTTACTCTACAGTTATTAGATGATAATGATATATTGATATAACAGTTGGATTATATGGTTAAAAAGGATTAAATTTCTTGATCATTGATTCACCCCCCCTCTCAGTAATCCAACAATTGGTATCAGAATAGGTTCCTTCAAAAATTAGTTTAACCACTGAAAGGTGGATCATGGAGAGAAACAACTTGTATAAAAATGGAATCCCAGAGTTCAATGGACATAAGTATGCATTTTGGAGCATAAGGATGAAAACATATATACAGGCATAGGGATTTGAAATTTGACAATCAATTGTAGATGGATACAAAGAACCAATAATTCCACCAACAAATGACAAAGGAATGAGACTCGGTCAGAATAATTCCAAAGCCCAAAAAGGCACTTATGAATGGTCTTAGTGAGATGACATTCACCAAAGTTGCACATTGTAAATCCGCTAAAGAGATTTGGGACAAAATTAAAAATATTTATGAAGGAGATTCAAAAGTCAAAGAAGAAAGGCTTCAAACTTACAGAGGTCAGTTTGAACAAAATAAGATGAAGGAAGATGAGAATATTGAATCTTACTTTTTATGAGTTGATGAAACAGTAAATGAAATCATAGGATTGGGAGAAGAAATAAAAGAATTTGTAATTGTTCAAAAAGTACTAAAATCTCTTCCTATGAGAATTGACTCTAAGATATCAGCACTAGAAGAAAGATCAGATCTAAACTCAATAAGAATGGATGAATTATATGAAATCTTCATAGCATATGAAATGAGAACTGAACAGGAAAATCCAAATATAAAAGTATCATCCTTCAAACTTCTAAAAGGTCAAAGCAAAAGGGAAGTCAGAAAGAAAAACATAGCAGCAACAATGACGTCTTAGAAGATGATGAATATGTGGAAACTTTTTAAAAAGACTGAATAAGGGAACCGATGGTAGGTATAGAGGTAAGATTTCTTTAATTTTTTTTAATTGTGATGGTATTGGTCATTTTGCTAACATATGTTCTTATAATAAAAAGAGAAATGATGAAGGTTACTCAAAAGGTAAACAAACATAAAAAGGCAAAAGAACCACAAAGAAGTTTTCA
The DNA here is from genome assembly GCA_032191745.1 of Picea mariana. NCBI lineage: Eukaryota > Viridiplantae > Streptophyta > Pinopsida > Pinales > Pinaceae > Picea > Picea mariana. Next base: position 71,031 of record JASDQU010435422.1, on the reverse strand, counting down.
AGAAAATATTATGCACCAAAGAAGATATCTCATCATCATGTGAATATAAAGTCAGTGATAGTGAGAGAAAAATATTTCTATTCATGGCAGTAGAAGAATCTGATAAAGAAGACTCCGAAGAAGAATATGAAGAAGTTGGAGAAGAATATCAAGAAGTCGAAGAATAAATTGAAGAGACAAAAGTTGACTATCGAGAGGAATTAATGTGTGCCATAGAAGTTATCAGAAGAGAAAATAATAAAAACAAGAAACTATAAGTAGAACTAGACAAGAAAGAGGACACTCAAGAACTAGAACAAATCATTACAAATTTGAAGTTTCAAATAGAATAAGATAAAAGAATTGAAGAAGCACTCAAAGAACAACTAGAAGAAAAAGAAAAGATCATTGGAAATTTGGAAGCAGAGATTGTCACATTAAGAAAGAATCTTCAAAAGAAAAATATGTAGAACAACTAAAAAGTTTTGGATGACATTATGAGTAGTCAAAAATTTCATCATGACAAGTCTAGATTTGGATACAATCAGATAGAAAAAGGATCAAGCTGCAAAACAACATAGCAAGAAACATACCCAAAAAGCTTTGCAAAAACAATCAATGGGGATAGGAAGATCTACAGGGAAGATTATAGGGACACTCCTCCACCAAGTAGATTCAGATTTGAGAATCAACAACCGACAGATAGGCCTCGAGAAGAAGAATAATTCATAAGAGTACCTCCTTTCAAAAGATCTTGAACTTCGAGGTATCAAACAATGTTTTTTGGTTTATGTTATGCATGTAATAATTTTTCACATAAAGATGTGAATTGCAGAGATAACAACAGGAACAAAAGAAACTTTGAAAGTCATACACAAAGGGGTTATCCAATGAGGCCTAATGAAACACATAGAAGAAGTTACAACATGTTTGAATCTTTGAGCATTGAAGTGGGATGTTACAAATGTAACAATTTTGGATAGATGGCTAAATATTGTAGAATGACAGTCCCTCCTAGAGAACCACAATAGAATAAAAACAGTCATAGACGTGAACCTCAAAAAATGACATGGATAAGAAAGAATGATCAGTATAACAATGAATAATGCACACTCACTCTACAAACTAAGAATAGGAAACGTGGTTGGTATGTTGAAAATGGGTTTTCAAAACACATGAAAATTGATAGAGTCAGGTTTATTACATTACAAAAGGAAAGATATGGATCAGTCTCCTTCAGAAATGATGATTCAACCAAAATCATTGGAAAAGACATAGTCACAATTGGGAACAAGAATACAAAGTCACAAAATGTTCTACTAGTAGAAGATATGAAACATAATATTATAAGTGTGAGTAAAATGTTTGACCAAGTTCATAAAGTTACTTTCAATTCACAAAAGTGTGAGATAAGAAAAGAAGGTTCAGGAAAATTGATTGATACAATGGTGAGAACTTCAAGAAACATATATGTGTTAAGTGAAATTGGAAATGAAAATAAATGTCTAGGAAAGGAAGATGAAAGTTGTCTATGGCACAAAAGAATGGGTCACATACATTTTGATATCCTTGTCAAGGTCACCAAAAGAGAAGCAGTCATAGAAATTCCCCAGATCATGAAACCAATCAACACTTTATGCATGCATTGTCAACAGGGAAAGCAAACAAAGACCACTGAAAATTGTGCATACTGATCTAGTTGGACCAACTGCAACAAAGGGCTTAAAAGGTGAGAAATACTTTATGTTATTAGCTGGTGATTATACAAGAATGACCACAATTTTCTTTCTCAAGAACAAGTCAGAAGCTTTTGAAAACTTCAATATCTATAAGGAAATGGTTGAAAATGAAATGGATTCAAAAATCAAATGCTTGAGATATGATAATGGAGGAGAGTTCACTTGAAATGAATTTATGGACTACTACAGTAGTCATGGAATAAAAAGACAATTCGTCATTGGTAGGACACCTGAACAAAATGGAGTTTTTGAAAGAAAGAACAATACAATAAACAAAATGGCTTGAACAATGCTAATGGATTCAAAATTGACAGATATTTTTTGGACTTAGGAAGTGCATACATCAGTTCACATTCAAAATAGAGTGATGCTTAGAAAAAAAACTTACAAAACTCCTTACGAGCTATGGAAAGGAAGACCAGAAAATGTAAATCACTTTAGAGTTTTTGGAAGAAAATGCTACATCAAAAGATAAGATGGAAGAATGTGAAAGTTCGACACTCGTGTGGACAAATGAGTACTTTTTGGTTACTCAAGTACAAGAAAATAATACAAGTGTTACAACCTAAGATTAAACAAAGTGGTGGAAAGCATCAACATAACAATTGATAAAACATGTAGACAAGAATTAAAGAAAAAAAAAATGAATCAATGGAACAACTTTACGAAGAAGAAACAAAATATGAAAAATAAGGGGAAGACAAAGATGATCCGACATAAACATAAGAGAAAGTTCAAAAAATAATTCCAAAAACACCTACCAGATGAGTACAAAAGAATCATCCTTCAGATCAGATTATCGGAAACAAAGACGCAAGAGTAGAGAATAGAAGAAGAATCCCTTCACCAGAACAAACACACCTAACACTCACATCTATGATTGAACCAACCTATTTTGAAGAGGTCAACAAGGATGAATTTTGGAACAAGGCCATGGATGAAGAATTAGATCAAATAGAGAAAATGACACTTGGGAATTAGTTCCAAGACCAAAAGATAAGAATGTGATCGATACAAAGTAGGTAGACAGGAATAAATTGAATGAAGATGGATAGGTTACAAGGAACAAAGATATATTGATATGTAAAGGATATACACAAGTTGAAGGAATCGAATTTGAAGAGACATTTTCCCCATTTGCCAGAATGGAAGGAATCTGATTTCTTTTATCTTATCCATGCTCCAAAAATATTAAAGTGTATGAGATGGACATAAAATCAACTTTTCTGAATGGGGAACTTGAAGAAGAAGTCTACATTGTACAACCAAAAGGATTTTAGTTGTCAGAGAATGAAAATTATGTGTTTAAATTAAATAAGGCCTTGTATGGTCTAAAATAGGCTCCTTGAGCATGGTACTCTAGACTGGATAAATATCTACAACTAGCGGGGTTAAGAAAAAGAACTACAAACAACAAACTCTACATCAATGTAAGTCAAGATAGTATTTTATTAATTGAAGTTTATGTTGATGATATTTTTTTTGGTAGTGATGATGACAGGTTAAGCCAGAAATTTGCAAAGGATATGCAGAATGAATTTGAAATGTCATTACTTGGAGAACTATCCTTCTTTCTGAAGACTAAGACTTTAGATATTTCAAAGCAACTAAAGAATTTTTATTTATCAAACCAAGTATATCATAGAAATGTTAAAGAGGTTCAGAATGGAAGATTGTAAACTAGTTATCACTCCCATGCAAACCAGTTGCAAGTTAAGAAAAGATGATGATTCAAAGTCTATAGATCAGAGGAAATATAGTTCAATGATTGGTAGCCTACTATATGTGACAACATCCAGAATAGATATAATGCAGGAAATTGGAAATGTGGCACAATTTCAACAAGCATCAAAGGAATTATGGTATCCAAAAGGAAGGGATCTATATTGTATTTCCTACCTAAATGCATATTGGGAAGGTTGTATTGGTGACCGATGAAGCACCAGTGGAGTAGCGTTCTACTTGGGTGAGTGTTTAGTATCATGGATAAGAAAGAAGCGTTCTATCTCTATCTACATTCGAGGTAGAGTATATTGCAACAACAACATGTTGTACACAAGTTCTTTGGATGAAACAAACCCTGATAGATATGCAGGTTTAGTATGATGAGCCCATTCCAATCTATTGTGATAATACAAGTGCCATCAATGTCTCAAAGAATCCGATGATGCATTCCAAGATGAATCACATTCCAATAAAGTAACACTTTCTACGAGAACATGTTGCAGAAATTAACATTAGAGTTGAGTATGTGGGCACAAAAGAACAAGTGACAACTATCTTTACAAAACCACTTCCACGGGAAGCCTTCAAGTATATTTTCCAGAGACTCAGAGTTATTTATACTCCAAAATGAATGCTTTTGAATGTTTATCTTATATTTCCTAGATGTACACGAGGAAGCACCATTAAGAGGAAAATTCAGTTACAGGGAGAAGCCTGGATGGAAAGATACCTTTGCCATTGATGACAAAGGGGGAGAGATTTATCAGATGCAGAGGACAAAGGCATGATTCCATGGGGAGAAACGGTCACAGAGATGCAAATGACAGAGGCATGGATCCAGGGGAAGCATGAGTGATATGAATTCAATATTGCATGAAATGATTTGAGTATTGCATCAGAGTGTTGACATCAATGCCAAAGGGGGATATTATTGATTAAGTTTGGTTGTCATAGATTTCAACCCTTGAAGAAAGTCCGATAGAGAATTCTAGTAACACAAAGGTTTGGTTAATGGACCCAAGGTTGTTTCATGTATAACGGTATGAGTTTTAATATATTTGAAGATAATACTATTCTATATGGATAGTACATGTCATGCCATTTATGGTGGTATGTGGAACGTCATATAACTCCTCATGGTTTGACAGTTATGGCCTTACAAAGTTGGAGGGCCCTCATATGTTGGCTTGAAGCCCCAAAAGGTCAAATAAGTCAAAGAGATTGCAAAGAAGAAATTAGTATTTAAATGATAAAGTAAAGTGACAAAGTCAAGAAGGATTATTTAAATAATAAAGTGAAGTGACACAATCAAAGAAGATTATTTAAATGATAAAGTGAGGTGACAAAGTCAAGGAGAAATATTTAAATGATAAAGTAATGGAGAACTTTCTAATTATGGAAAGTGGTTAACCCTAAAAATGAGGAAAACAAGATAAGTGACATATAAATGGGTTAATTGACCTAGAAATAGGTTAAGTGACCTAGAAACGGGTTAAGTGACCTAGAAATAGGCTAAATGACCTAGAAACAGGTTAAGTAACCTAAAAATAGGCTAAGTGACCTAGAAATGGGTTAAGTGACCTACAAGATGCTTCTAAGGAAGATATTTGGAGAGTATAAATAAGAGGCAAGGCTCTCTCATTTTACATCACACTTGAGAATATTGAATATCTATGGGTGACCGAGGTAATCATAGCATATATAAGACGAATCTAAGAGGGAAGGTGAAGAAAAGAATATCGGAATTCAAGGGAGGATAAATTCTTTGGATGATTTTTTACAAGGTATGTTATTTACAGGTCATCTCACCATTTTCACAATAAATTTTTTTCTAGAATGATTCATACCATGACATTGATATTCCACTGAGGAAGCATATCTAGGTATCCGTGATAAAACTTCCATCTTGTGTGTCATTGTATTTTTGGAGTTACACTCTGTGGAAAATAGGGTTTGTGACTAGTCCTAAAACTAGTCTAAAACAAGTGTTTTGGGTTAAAAAAGTCACAAATTCTTCATAATAGATCCAAATTTAGTAAGATGAAATGTGTTGGTTAGAGTAGAGTATGTAACATTTTGAGATCCATTCAACAAAGATTTCATGCGGGGCACTCTCTACAAGGTCGCTGTCTAGAATAATACAAAATTGAGTAAGGTATGCCATTTTTTTATAACTCCTTTTTTGAGGGGTTCCAAGTAGTGATACTGATTAGAATCTGGACCAGGGGTCTAAAATTTGCTCAATTTTCAAAGTGCTCGGAATGCGACGAAAATAGTGCCATTGCATCCGTCTCGTTCTCCGGATTCTGGCGATATATTTACTTTTGCAAACGGAGTCCGTATGGAGAAGTTATCGCGATCTGTTCGCCGAGCCAAACAGGTAAAAAAAGAGGATGCTGACTGGGCAAGCCATACAGCTGACGTGGCAGAGGCCGTACAACTGACGTGGCGACTGTACAATCGATGTGGTAGATAGATGAAGTGTCGCAATGTGATTGGTCGGTTGGTGGACCAGTAATGTTGTGACACGTCGCAAGCATTTACTGGTTAGCGTGGCCAAATAAAGTGTTGACACGTGGCATCATTGGACGAATAACAGGGTGCCACGTGGCCCAATCCCGAGCTGCCACGTGGCACCCTGGGTTTGACTTTTTGGTCATATAAAATTTATGTGGAGGTCGCGGGGTTCAACCCCCGGACCTCCCCACTACACAAGGCTTTAACACTAATCCGCCAACCACCTTGTCGCACGTTGATTCTTGTTTAATATATGGTTTTTAATACATTTAAATTTGCATATGTGTTCAATCGGCGGGGGGTCGGGCCAGGGCTAAGCGCCGGCCCGAGGTTTCATCGCTTCACGTGACCATATGCTACATGCCATTCACGCGGGAAATGTATGGTGGTTAGACCCCGGTTTTATGCGAATTGATATGAGCAGTGCATGTTTCAAATTTTCACGCTCGGGTTTTTAATTCAACAGAAGTTAGCCCATCCTCCCGGGCATATCATTTCACATACGACCACATGGTTTGCATGGGGTGTTAATCATTAAACCCGTGGTTCTTTGGATATATCCATGTGACCTATCCGCAAGTAATTGCGCGTGGGGGGCTTTAAACTTTTGGCCCGAGGTCTTATCATGTTCACATGTGACCATTCACATGCCATTCGCGCGGATTTAAATGCAGAACCAAGTTTGGGTTACCGTATATATTATATGGTGTGAGTGTTAATAATTGCGTGGTTTAAAATTTATAACATGGTTTTAAATGTTATTACATATAACCATTTGCCATTCGCGCGGGGTTGTATTGTATATGACCCGCGGTTCTATTAAACTTTTAACACATGACCATACGGTGATAAATGGCGCAGGAACTTGGCATGGGTTCTCGTGTTGAGTTTTAAAACGGTTATTCAAACCATTCCACCTGCCACTTGTCGAGCCCAAACTTATCCAAAGAACGATTAGAATATTTTCACACTGGGGCGTGGCCATATGGCCCCCCATGCACCCAACACCTCTGTGCTAGGGGGCTTTGTTTTTGCTAACGCTTGGAGGCCGGGTTCATTCACCCACAGGTGCAATATGGCGAGCGTGTAACAGAGCTTAAAGGAGAAAAATGGCAGCAAGCATATTTTCTTCAATTTTTGACCAAATCAGAGGCTGTAAAAGCCCAGCTAGGGGTTTTTGGACGTTCTGTGTCCAATGGCACAACTTTCACAAGCATTTGGAGACTTCTAATGCAGGTTTTTAACCATTGAATCTTGAGGAAGCTCCAGGGACCATTGAAGCCCTCAATGTTTGAGGCATTGCTCAGATGAGCCCATGTCCATTTTCTGAGACTGAATAGTCATTTCTGACTGTTTATTATGCTCTGAACTCATTGGGATAGGTTTCAGATCAATTGGAGGACTTCTACAAGTATTTTTTCTCCATTGAAGCTCATGGAAGCTTGGAGGTCACATGTAGAAGAGGTCATTGTTGGATGAGCCATTGTCCATTTGCAGAGTTTTAATAGTCATTTTTTGGGGTTTTTATGTATTCTGAATCCAATGGTATAGTCTATAAATCCATTGGAGTTGAGCGCAATCTTGTAAAGAGCATTTGACAAAATAATCCCAAAGAGCCAAGTCCATTGAAGGAGGCTCAAGGAGATGTAGCCCAGAGAGGGGTGAACTCCTTTATCATCTTGCTATTGTTGTGAGTTTGTTGTGTTATTTGCTGCATTTGATATTGATGTACATTGTTTTATAACACATATTTAATCATTTAAAAGAACATTCCTCACACATGCACATTGCAAAGAAGAAGCATAAACTAAACACATAAACTATCTGGCATATTTTAACACATGAAGCAAGGTCCTGTTAAGATTTATTTCATGAGGTAGAGGGTGCTTGCATAGCATAACAAGTCAGCCTTCTATTTTCAGATCAGGTTGTATCAGAGCATAGTTTATTTTTGCTCATGTATTTTCCAATGATAGCTTGAGTTTTAGTTGTTGGTATTTGTGCAAGTTTTGTGTTGAAGTTTGTTATCTTGCAAGTATGGAAGAAGCTTTAAGCATTGATAGTTCTCCTACATCTTCCAAATCTAAGTTCTTTGATAAAGAAATGTTTAATGCATTGCTAACCATGAAGGATATGGTACAAGAGTTGTGGAAAGATAGGGAAGAGAGCATTGTCCTTCAAGAGTAGATGATGGCCATGAAGGAGGAGAAAGACCAACTTCTTGAAAAGTTGCAGGAGATGGAGAATCAACTCCATGAAGCCAAAGAAACCCTTACCAAGTACATGCATGCACATGAGGTATGTAATGTTAGTTTTCCTTCAAATTCCTCTCAAGAAGAATGCTTTGGTGTTTCTGAAAATCACACAAAAGGAATAGGGTCCAAATTAATGTTAAAAATGGGCTATGAAGGTAAAGGGTTAGGCAAGCATGCATAAGGCATTGTTGAGCCTATTGTTGTTGAAGAGAGACCTAAATATTGTGGTCTTGGACATGAATGAATTAATGAAACAAATTCCAAAGTTGAGGAAACTAATGAAAAAGTTTCAAGAACAATTTTTGTTTCAAGTTCACCTCCTCAAGAAGGTTTTCAAGGTGAAAGTTCAAGAACTTTGGTTTAAAGTTCAAACTCTTCAGCATGCAAAACTTGTGTTCAAGATGAATGCAAAGGGGTGCAACAAAAAGGTTGTTACAGCCATGAGGACAAGAGAAGATTTGAGAGTCTTCAAAAGAGAGCTTGTGACTCTTCCAATTCACCTCCTCAAAGCGGTGATAAAGGTGAATGTTCAAAGTATAAATCTGCCTATAATTCTGTTGCTTTTGATTATGTTAAGCATGATAAATCTGCATGTAAAAATGGAAAAAGGCCATGTACATATTGTGGTTTATATAACCATCATGTTTCAAAGTGTTGGAAAAGAAAGTCCACTTTCAGGAAACTTTCCAAGCAAAGGCAACATGAAGAGAAATTGCAAAAGATTTGTAATCATTGTCAGAAGAGGGGTCATCTCATTGGCCAATGTTGGACATTGCATCCAACCTCTCATCCAAGGCGTAAGAAGCAGTTGGAGAAAAAGATTGAAAAGAATGGAAGAGGAGATTCCATCATTGAGGTGAGTCAAGACGATTCACAAGAAGACCACTTTCAGCATAAGGATTCGCCATTGAGTTGGCCTGGTAAGAAATGGATTGATTTCTTGAGTAAGTAAGGCTTTCATTTTTCTGCAATAGATGCACATTTCAACCTTAGCTATTCACTTTTGTTGAAGTTGTCATAAGTTACAAGATGCAAGTTTGCATATTAATGCATTTTTTTTGAATGCATACTTGTGTTATACCACCTCGTTCAAGAACATGTAAAAGAGGGGTATGCTGTCCATTTTGTTACAGCCACATATACTTTTCATTTTCAGCTCTTTAGTACCCACATGTCTTGGGTTTATGCACGTATGTTTATACAAGAGAGAGAGTTGAAGAACTTTGCATATGCATTTGGTTTTGAAAGTGCATATTGATGATTGTCATAATGGAAGAGTCATGATTGTAACATGATTGTTTATCATGTTCTTGGACTTGTCATTTTAGAAGATTGACATATTTCACATGAGTCTCGACTTGTGTCGATATTGCTTGACGACTATGTTATGTCATTCATGGTTCTCGACTTATGGTTAGTCGATGGTGTTGTTGTCTTGAAAGTCAATTTT
>JASDQU010435422.1:29036-53002 GCA_032191745.1 Picea mariana | reverse complement strand
GATGATCACCATGAAGGAGGAGAAAGACCAACTTCTTGAAAAGTTGCAGGAGATGGAGAATCAACTCCATGAAGCCAAAGAAACCCTTACCAAGTACATGCATGCACATGAGGTATGTAATGTTAGTTTGCCTTCAAATTCCTCTCAAGAAGAATGCTTTGGTGTTTTTGAAAATCACACAAAAGGAATAGGGTCCAAATTAATGTTAAAAATGGGCTATGAAGGTAAAGGGTTAGGCAAGCATGCACAATGCATTGTTGAGCCTATTTTTGTTGAAGAGAGACCTAAATATTGTGGTCTTGGTTATGAACAAATTCCAAAGTTGAGGAAACTAATGAAAAAGTTTCAAGCACAATTTTTTTTTCAAGTTCACCTCCTCAAGATAGTTTTCAAGGTGAAAGTTCAAGAACTTTGGTTGAAAGTTCAAACTCTTCAGCATGCAAAACTTGTGTTCAAGATGAATGCAAAGGGGTGCAACAAAAAGGTTGTGACAGCCATGAGGACAAGAGCAGATTTGAGAGTCTTCAAAAGAGAGCTTGTGACTCTTCCAATTCACCTCCTCAAAGCGGTGATAAAGGTGAATGTTCAAGGTATAAATCTGCCTATAATTCTGTTGCTTTTGATTATGTTAAGCATGATAAATCTGCATGTAAAAATGGAAAAAGGCCATGTACATATTGTGGTTTATATAACCATCATGTTTCAAAGTGTTGGAAAAGAAAGTCCACCTTCAGGAAACTTTCCAAGAAAAGGAAACATGAAGAGAAATTGCAAAAGATTTGTAATCATTGTCAGAAGAGCGGTCATCTCATTGGCCAATGTTGGACATTGCATCCAACCTCTCATCCAAGGTGTAAGAAGCAGTTGGAGAAAAAGATTGACAAGAATGGAAGAGGAGATTCCATCATTGAGGTGAGTCAAGATGATTCACAAGAAGACCACTTTCGGCATAAGGATTCGCCATTGAGTTGGCCTGGTAAGAAATGGATTGATTTCTTGAGTAAGTAAGGATTTCATTTTTCTGCAATAGATGCACATTTCAGCCTTAGCTATTCACTTTTGTTGAAGTTGTCATAAGTTACAAGATGCAAGTTTTCATATGAATGCATTGTTTTTGAATGCATACTTGTGTTATACCACCTCGTTCAAGAACATGTAAAAGAGGGGTATGCTGTCCATTTTGTTACAACCACATATACTTTTCATTTTCATCTCTTTAGTACCCAGATGTCTTGGGTTTATGCACATATGTTTATACAAGAGAGAGAGTTGAAGAACTTTGCATATGCATTTGGTTTTGAAAGTGCATATTGATGATTGTCATAATGGACGAGTCATGATTGTAACATGATTGTTTATCATGTTCTTGGACTTGTCATTTTGGAAGATTGACATATTTCACATGAGTCTCGACTTGTGTCGATATTGCTTGACGACTATGCTATGTCGTTCATGGTTCTCGACTTATGGTTAGTCGATGGTGTTGTTGTCTTGAAAGTCAATTTTGATTACATTGAGATGGAGGAAAACACCATGTTCTTTGATGAAGCACAAGATGCGACAACTTGCTTGAAGAGAAAAAAGACTTTCCTGTCATTATTTTTCAGTCTTGTATAATTCATTTTCAAGATTGATGGTTTTCTTGGCTTGTGACAAGATGTCGCAGGAACATTTTGCAGCCATTGGAGAGTGGATTGTTGACGTCAAAGAGTCCACAACAGGGACTTGATTCTCAGTGGGAAGACTGGTAGTCGTCCAAGTGCAGAGAGAACAGTGGATCAGCAGCAGCCAGAGAGCAGTGGTTGAGGGACATAGTCAGTTGCAGAGCAAGGCATGTCAAAGTACCCAGGTGATTGTCGAAAAGTCTTTTCAAGTAGAATCAGTTGATATAACTTGAAAGAAGAAGAGTATTGAAGCTCAGGAAGATAATCATAAGCTTTTGTGGGTCCAAAAGCCTTTCAGTGGGAAGGCGTGATCAAAATCTGGACTAGGGGTCTAAAATTTGCTCAATTTTCAAATTGCTCGGAATGCGAAGAAAACAGTGGCATTGCGTCCGTCTCGTTCTCCATATTTCGATGGTATATTTACTTTCACAAACGGAGTTTGTATGGAGAAGTTATCGCGATCTGTTCGTCGAGCCAAACAGGTAAAAAAAGAGGATGTTGACTGGGTAGGTCGTACAGCTGACGTGGCAGAGTATGTACATCTGACGTGGCGACCATACAATCGACGTGGCAGGCAGATGATGTGTCACGATGTGATTGGTCGGTTGGTGGATGAGTAATGTTGTGACACGTGGCAAGCATTTACTGCTTAGCGTGGCCGAATAAAGTGTTGACACGTGGCATCATTGGACGAATAACAGGGTGCCACGTGGCCCAATCCCGGGCTTCCACGTGGCACCCTGGGTTTGAATTTTTGGTTATATAAAATTTATGTGGAGGCCGCAGGGTTCGACCCCTGGACCTCCCCACTACACAAGGCTTTAACACTAATCTGCCAACCACCTCGCCGCACGTTGATTCTTGTTTAATATATGGTTTTTAATACATTTAAATTTGCATATGTGTTCAATCGGCGGGGGGTCAGGCCAGGGCTAAGCCTCGACCCGAGGTTTCATCGCTTCACGTGACCATATGCTACATGCCATTCGCACGGGAAATGTATGGTGGTTAGACCCCGGTTTTATGCGAATTGATATGACCAGTGCATGTTTCAAATTTTCGCGCTCGGGTTTTTAATTCAACAGAAGTTAGCCCATCCTCCCAGTCATATCATTTCACATACGACCACATGGTTTGCACGGGGTGTTAATCATTAAACCCATGGTTCTTTGGATATATCCATGTGACCTGTCCGCAGGTAATTGCGCGTGGGGGGCTTTAAACTTTTGGCCCGAGGTCTTATCGTGTTCACATGTGACCATTCACATGCCATTCGCGCGGATTTAAATGCAGGACCAAGTTTGGGTTACCATATATATTATATGGTGTGAGTGTTAATAATTGCGCAGTTTAAAATTTATAACATGGTTTTAAATGTTATTACATATAACCATTTTCCATTCGCATGGGGTTGTATTGTATATGACCCGCGGTTCTATTAAACTTTTAACACATGACCATACGGTGATAAATGGCGTGGGAACTTGGCATGGGTTCTCGTGTTGAGTTTTAAAACGGTTATTCAAACCATTCCACCAGCCACTTGTCGAGCCCAAACTTATCCAAATAACGGTTAGACTATTTTCGCGCTGGGGCGTGGCCATATGCCCCCCCATGCGCCCAACACCTCCGTTCTCAGGGGCTTTGTTTTCGCTAATGGTTCGAAAAATTGGTGCATTTTGTGGGATGCGCATGGGTGCTAGGTTTAGGCACCGAAAATGCTTGGAGGCCGGGTTCATTCATCCACAGGTGCAAGATGGCGAGCCTGTAACAGAGCTTAAAGGAGAAAAATGGCAGCAAGCAGATTTTCTTCAATTTTTGACCAAATCAGAGGCTGTGAAATCCCAGCTAGGGGTTTTTGGACATTCTGATTCCAATGGCACAGCTTTCAGAGGCATTTGGAGACTTCTAATGCAGGTTTTTAACCATTGAAGCTTGAGGAAGCTCCAGGGACCATTGAAGCCCTCAATGTTTGAGGCATTGCTCAGATGAGCCCATGTCCATTTTCTGAGACTGAATAGTCATTTCTAATTGTTTATTATGCTCTGAACTCATTGGGATAGGTTTCAGATCCATTGGAGGACTTCTACGGGTATTTTTTCTCCATTGAAGCTCAGGGAAGCTTGGAGGTCACATGTAGAAGAGGTCATTGTTGGATGAGCCATTGTCCATTTGCAGAGTTTTAACAGTCATTTTTTTGGGGTTTTTATGTATTCTGAATCCAATGGTACAGTCTATAAACTCATTGGAGTTGAGAAGCATCTTGTAAATATCATTTGACAAACTAATCCCAAAGAGCCAAGTCCATTGAAGGAGGCTCAAGGAGATGTAGCCCAGAGAGGGGTGAACTCCTTTATCATCTTGCTATTGTTGTGATTTTGTTGTGTTATTTGTTGCATTTGATATTGTTGTACATTGGTTTATAACACATATTTAATCATTTAAAATAACATTCCTCACACATGCACATTGCAAATAATAAGCATAAACTAAACACATAAACTATCTGGCATATTTTAACACATGAAGCAAGGTCCTGTTAAGATTTATTTCATGAGGTAGAGGGTGCTTGCATAGCATAACAAGTCAGCCTTCTATTTTCAGATCAGATACTTGGAGGAATTGCATAAAAAAATTGACTAACATTGTGTACTATTTTCATATATTTATTCATTATAGGTACATAGTTATGATTATTTCAATCTAGGGTTGTTGACTAATCCCAAACTAGACATGTGAGAATAAAAACAATTTGATGAAAATGCTAGTCTCTTGTTGTGAAAGTTAAGGAAGGTTTGTAGGTATGTGATGATATACACCAATTCTATTATAGAGTTAAAATTCATATTTGGGTGATGAAATTTTTGAGGGATTTTGGTTAAGGTACATGTTGGGTAAATAGTTGAGACAAGTACTTGATGAGTTGACACATAAATGAGGTGTATAGTTGATGATGTTGGTACATATTGATGAGTCATAGTTCATGAGTAGTTGACACATGATTGGTACATATTTGGTACATGGTTGGATGCACTTGTTTATGGTACACGTTTATTATAGGTTGTTTGGTACAGGTTGGTGCATGGTTGATGCACTTGTTTATGGTACAGGTTGATTACAGGTTGAGGTACAGGTTGATGCATGGTTTAGGTTTTTTGGTACATTTTTATAGTGGTATATCTCACAGTGATAGTGTGAAAATGGTTCCATCATTCTAATTCTACTTGAGGTTTCTTGGACAGGGAAAATACACATGGTTGTAGCCACCTTATGGTTGTACCTAGATAACGTAGGGGGTTGTAGCTTCCTTCTGGTTGTAGCCAGAGAATAGGAGAGTTTTAGCTTCTCTTGGATTATAACCTGAGAAACAAGGGGGTTGGAGCCTCCTTCTAGTTTCAACTGAGAAAAAGGAAGTTGGTGCTTCCAATGAATGTAATTCTTCAAGACATATAAAAATAATAATTATGTGGTTGTGTCCCTCTTTGGGTTTCCACATAAAAAACTGGTGTACTGTGTATGTGTATGATTGTTCATTTGTTCATTTATTATTTAATTTACAATTATTATATGATAATGCTACATTGATATAACACTTGTATTATATGGTTAAAAAGGATTAAATTTCTCTATTACTGATTCCCCCCACTCAGTAATCCAACAGGATATGTACTGAACGGTTTTCACTTTTTGGTTCATGCTTTCCCTTTCTATATTTTTAATAGGCAAGGCTTGATATACAAATATACTGTAACATTGAACTTTTGTCCGTCCCTACATGCATAACCTCAATCCCAAACCTATGATCATAAATCCCCTCTGTGGTTAAATAGATAAACATGAATGACTTTGGTTTATATAGAGTAGTATTGTAGAACCTTTCTCATACTATATCTTAATCCCTTTGAATTGTAATTGTTTTTCCTTGATTTTAATGTGTGCATACTCTTAATATTATTCTCTATGTATGCAAAAAGGTTACTTACCCACATGTGAAATTCATAACTAATCCTGTGAGATTTTCATATTAAATGCTTTGTGTTTCATGTATTTACACAACATTGCAAACACCATAAACCTATGCTCTGTGTATATACAAAGAATCGTTTTACCCTTTGAGGGATCTTCGACTATACCCTATGTGAGTTATTCTAACTCTGTGTAAGTTATGGTTTAAGTTATGGGTAAGCAAAGGCATTTCTTTACCCTCTATGGGGTTGTGCAACTGTGCTCTATTTATTTATTTAACATTGTGTAACTTGTATAATATTTATCACATAACTTGTATATTTGTTTTATTCCAGTATGATTTATAACTTGTATCTTTAAATTCTTGTTTTTATAATCATAGCTTGCATTATGTGCTTATAAAAGAATTACTCATATTTCATCAATTAATGATGGGGCCTGGATTCATTTTTGCAAGGTTTCCCATCAACTAGACAATGGATTGACTCATCCCCTTTGGTCATGGATAGATCGTCACACAAGATCCACTCGTGACTTGTTCTTTTAGCGAACTCAAGATAAGTATTATTTTATCTCATTTATTATAAGTAATTTCCATTTAAAAGGATAATATGGTTTACAGAGCCCTACCCTTTATCTCTGTAGGCTTATATAGTTCAAATGAAACACATCAAGGAAATCCTTATTTCTTGAAAAGGTATTCAAGTTCTGATATTGCTGTTAAAAAAAATTATTCGATTTTGTGTACCAGTGGAAATGAATTATTTTCCCTCAGGTAATCCTCTGTAGTAAATTTGAACCATGGTTTCATGGCTACACAAGTTCTTTGTAATTTAATTTCAATTGAAAATACAGATTGTTAAAACCATTTTGAACAAGATTCAGTTAATGTAACAACTACTGTAGCATGCATTTGTAAACTATTAAATCATTGCTTATATGTGGTTATAAAAATAGAGAATATGTAAATTTTATAGAAGAGTATTTTTATTCGTTCCATCTTTTTCTTATGTTGCTTATGTAGAATCTAAAATAGTAACTTAGAATATATAAATATATATCCAATTCAAGGGTTAATATGAACATGATATAGTAGTACTATGTTTCCTGTAATCTTGGATACACATATATAAGCATTCATAGTTATTTATGTATATGCATAACCCTACTTAATGATTATTAGGAACCTACAAATGTTCTCTCATTTATGTATGCATGATTACACATATGTATATATCTATAAAACTATCTATATATGTGAAACCCTATTTCATTAGATATTAGAATCTACAGTATTTCTACTTATTTTTGCTAAGTGAGCACATATAAACATGTATATACAATCGTCACATAAACCATCTCATTCCTGACAAATAATAATCAACATAAATTTAACCAGAAAACAAGTAAAGGTACATATTTGAATCGAATGTTGGGATTCAAATGGAACAACCAAGTTCCACCCAACCGTAGAATAAAAAAACCAATTTTACTTTCTCCATTCACCCCGTAGACTAACCATGAGTCCATAAGGGTGAATTTGAAATGATCCTCCCTTGCTACAATCACCTTCCACGAATCATAAATTCCCTTTCATGACACCAACAATGTTCATAACAATAAGTAGTTTCCTTTCTCCAACATACTAAGCAGTGTCCTACCTCCTCCATATGTTGTATTTACATGCATCTTGTGCCTAGGTCTTTCCTTCCCTCCTTGTGAATTTTCACAGCTTTCCAGATCCATAATTTTTAGGGGTTGTTAGTAGTCAAATGATTCATTTTCCACTTGTAAAAAGCATCCCTGAGGAAACTCAAATCTATTCCCCACTCATGGAGTCATGGTCAATTATTTTTAACCTAGTTGTTCCATTTGTCTTCCAACATTTAATTTATAAAAAAGTTTTTGTTTTACATGTGTCATAATCAAAGAAGTTAGTTGGGAAAATCAAATATTTTCCCAATAGTCAAAAATAATTTATTACAATAATCAAATTCCAAATTTGGATTTTCCATAAATGGAAAATAATTTCCAAATCCGAATTTGCCAAAAACGGAAGTTTATTCTCAAGCACACTTAGACTTTAATAATTAATTATTTTTGGGGATATTACATCCTCTCCCCCTTAACTACAACATTGTCCTAAGTGTATATTCCTCTCTTCGAATAGGGTTGGATAATATTTCCACAAATCTTTCTCCAATTCTCAAGTGGCCTCCTCGAGACTAAAGTGCTTCCATTGCACTTTTACCGGTTTGATGGCTCTATTCTGTAGTATTGTTTCTTTCCTGTCCAGAATGCGTAGAAGCTCCTATTGGAGATCACCTTCTAGTTCCACCTACACCGTGTTCCAATCAATGATGTGAGTAGGATCATGAATATACTTTTCCAATAAGAAAAAATTATGAACTTTTAAATTTGCAGGAAGTGGAAGTTTATATGCCACAGGTCCAATTCGGGCTAAGATCTTGAAGGGGCCAAAAAAATTGGGTGCCAACTTTGAACAATTTTCTAGATTTAGGTAGCTTATCCTTGCTTTGAATTTTAAGTATACATGGTCCCCAACTTGAAATTCCTGGTGTCTCCTTTTTAAATCTTCATAGTTTTTCTGTTTGTCTTGTGCCTATTTTAAATTTTATTGTACCTTTCTTACAATTTTCTCCATTTCCTAGAGCATTTATGGTATCATCATAAGTTTTCAACTAGATTATCCTAGATAATCGGATTTGTACATTTTAGTCGTACAATGCTTCGAGGGGAATCATCTTAGGTGATGTCTGATAGCCATTATTGTATGCAAATTACACTAAGTGTAGGTATTCATCCCACTTAGTTGGTTTTGTTCTTACATACATCCGTAACATGTGATCTACGATATGATTCATTTGTTTGGTTTTCCCATCCATTTGTGGATGCTAGCTTGTGCTGAAATTCAAGTTAGTATCCAACCTTGCAAAAAACTTCTCCCAAAACATTGACGTAAATTTGAAATCTCTATCTGAAATCACCATCTTAGGAATTCCATGGAATCTAAATATTTCCTTAATAAATATTTCAACGATATTAATTTCTTTATAAGTATTTCAAAGGTATAAAATGTGAAGACATGGTAAATTTATGAATCACTACCATAATCGAGTCATTTTTCTTTTGAGTTTTAGGCAAACCTGTGATGAAGTCCAGCGAGATAATCTCCCAATTCCATTCTGGTATAGGTAGAGGTTGTAGCAGGTCGACTAGATGTTGATGTTTAGCCTTTACCTGTTGACAATCTAAGCATTTGGATAAGTATTCAACTATTTCACTTTTCATGTTAGGCCAATAGAAGAATTTTCTTAAGGCTGTTACCATTTTCTGGTATCCTCAATAACCAAAATATGATTTTTTGTGCACCTCATCCATAATTGTTGACTTTAAATCACTAGAATTAGGTATATACAACCTGTTTTTGAACCTTAGTAGTCCATTTTTATCCAAACTCATATATAGTTTGTCGATTTTTTCTGCATTTCCTTGTAAATATGTTATTGTTTTCATGTATTTTTTATCATTACAACTTTCATATTTTATTCTTTGTTCGATGTCGCTTTTTTCTTTGCTAATACTGATCTTAAAAAGTTTGTTAGCCCTTCGACTTAGGGAATCTGCAAATTTGTTTTCTTTTCCTTTGATGTGTTTTACTTCGAAATCAAATTCACTCAAGAAGGTCATCCACCTCACTTTCCTTGTATTGAGATCTGGTTGACTGAATAATAATTTCGCACCACTGTTGTCGATTAGCAACAGAAATTTCCTCCCCATTAAATAATGTTGCCACATTTTTAGCAAATGAATTACAAATTATTATTCCAAATCATGTGTGACGTAGTTTCTTTCATATTCTTTCAGCTTACGTGATTCATAATAGATGATGTTCCCCTATTGAGTTAGGACACCTCCCAAGACTTCTTTTCTTGCATCCATGCAAACTGTAAATTCTTTATCGGGGTATGCTACCCTTAAAATAGGTGTTGTAGTTAAAAATTATTTTAGCTTATTAATTTTGTCCTGACATTTTTGTGACCAAGTAAACCTTATTCCCTTTTTCTGTAGAGATGTAATTGGATATGCGATCTTAGAGAATCCTTCGATAAATCTGCGATAGTAACCAGTAATTCCCATAAATGATCTGATGTCAGATACATCCTTAGGGATAGGCCATTCCATAATGGATCTTATCCTCTTTGGGTCAACTGCAATACCTTCTTCAGACATCACGTGTCCTAGGTATTATATTCTTCTTTGGTAGAAGTTGCATTTGTCAAAATTTGCAAACAACTTGTGTTTCCTTAATGTCTGCAATACTATTTTATATGTTCTTCATGTTCTTCTTCCATTTTCAAGTAAACTAAAATGTCATCAATAAATACCCACATAAATTTATCCAAATATTGACTAAATATACTATTCATCAAACACACAAAGTGTGATGGTCCTCCTCGTTACGCCAACAACCTCTTATAATCATGAAAGGATTTTTTTATTTTTTTTTGTTTAAAGTGTGTGTGCGCATGAACAAAGAAAATAAAGATGTTCGACTATGCATCGCCACCCAACGACGAATAAGATGCAACCATGATGATCATAACAAGATGACATAAGATGCACAACAAGTAACTGCATGCATTATCGATGATCAATTGACAAAAAGTAAGACTGACTACCCATCCGTCCTACCCTATAATTTTTAGGACCTCTAAGACACATAATCAACGCTCAAGCCCACGTTCCCATCAATTTTAACCATTTAAGGTCTCAGGGCTAGCGACTGTTCTGAGGAACAAGGAGGTGTATACATCTCGCCTGACACAAGAAGACCAAGCCTACTACGCTAAGACAGTAGCATACCCATAAAGATTGCAATTAACAAGGTTATCTACAATCAGGCAAATTATGGTAGTGAATCATTATTAACTCTTTAATTTACTTGCTACTATTACAGTACTGCAAGGGAGGTGTACTTTTAATTCAAATTACGAGACAATGGTGATTAATAAAGCAAGTAAGGTAATTAACACATCTTATTCCAATCTCCATTATGAGCCCTGCAATGCATGTCTAAAGTGCATAATATCATAAGGTACAATCTAAATCCACCTTGAAACATTTTAAAAGAGTCATCATAGTTCCATCTAAATCAATTTAACTTAAAATGTTATTGTTGTTATAAAAATTCTAATTCAAATCACTAACTAATAATCATGGGAATATATACAGCAAGGTCTGAGGAATTAAATTGTGTATATCTTAACAACCTTTACACACAAATTCATCATCCACTAGTAAAGATAATAGTAACAAGGATATTAATAATTGTTATCATTATTATTATTAATAAAGGAAACACTGCATCAATCTAATTATAATACTCATTTTCTTTTTTTAAACTTGAACCATTTCGAAATCATGCAAAGATATCTAAAAGGGTTCTACAATGTTCATACCCATCATCCAATAATAATGAAACTCTACGCTATGATAGGTCATGTGCAAATTTGATGCCCCATATAACATGCTAGAATAAATTAAAAATTAAAACGAAAGATAATGGTGGAATGACGATATTAAGATCTATCCAAATAAAATTTATAGAGAAAAAGGGTGAAAACATACGGGATAGTGGATATCTTATCGGCCTATCCTTGGTATTAATAAATAATTCAGAGCTGAGGGATAAAAGTTTTACTACAGCTATAAATATCCAAAAGAGATAAAGATAAAAGGATCAACAAGATTAGCAAAGGATAGTTGTCACCATAAACCAAAATATAAAGCTGGGAATTTACCCTATATGAAGGAGTTGAAACGATGTTAATGCATAATCAAAAGAAAATGGTGTCATCATAAGGATGGGATTGTTTTCAAGTAAGGGTTATTTAAAATCCTTGCCGGTACACCAGTGCATACAAGCAGACTAAAACGTGGTAAATGCACTATACCTTTAGCGAGCATATACTGGAATGTTGTCCCTGTAAAATCACCATTTTTACCCCAGGGATCTCGACATCGGAATTGGTACTAATAATGTACTATCTTTATGCCCATTAAAATCGCTATCAACTAAAGTTTCGTTGTTTAAAGTGCAGGTCAACTACAACAAAAAAAAAATCGCATTGTCCATAAGTTTTGCTGTCTATAATTTTGTCGTCTAAATTTTTCGTTGTCTATAAATTAAACATCAACTGTCTATAAATTAAAAATTAGCTATCTACAATTACATTTGTCACTATTATAGAAATTGCACAACAAGCAGTCCCGGTTTCACTGAAGAGCAACATGCGGTCAAGCATCTTCATCAATGTTTTAAAAGAATAGAAATATATATATAGATATAACACAGTCAAAGATTTAGGCATAGAGTGGCCATCTAATAACAACGCAAACATTAAATAAGAGAAAATTGTGGTAATCCAATGGAAAAATCAGTCAGAGATCAATACAATCCAGAGCCACATTAACCATCTTAGCAGTTTTAAAGTGCAATGTAAAATGCTGGCCACATAGCTAGAATCACAATTGCCAAAACAAAATTACAGTAACCATATAAAACGAATTGCCAGAACACATCTGCCAAAATGATTTGCAGTAACCATTACAAACAAATTGCCAGAATGAATTGGCAGTAATCATTACAAAACAAATTGCCAGAGAACAAAATTACAACAACAATATAAAATGAATTGCTAGAACACATTTGCCAAAATGATTTGCAGTAACCATTACAACAAATTGCTAGAACTCATTTGCCAGAATGAATTGGCAGTAATCATTACAAAACAAATTGTCAGAGAACGAAATTAGAACAATAATATAAAACGAATTGACAGAACATATTTTCCAGAATGATTTACAGTAACCATTACAACAAATTGCCAGAACTCATTTTCCAGAATGAATTGGCAGTAATCATTACAAAACAAATTGCCAGAGAATGCAATTACAACAACAATATAAAACGAATTGCCAGAACACATTTGTCGGAACGATTTTACAAGAATGGAATGCCAATACATTCATAGCCATATTTAAGAACACCCCCAGTCAGATATAAACGCCCACAGTCATATATAAATGCCCACATTAAAACAAATGGCCACAATCATATATAAAAACACCCACTATAATTTATAAATGTCTACAACAATACAATGCCCACAGTAATATATAAACGACCCCATCATTAAAAACACCCATAGCCATATATAAAAACGCCCATAGTCATATATAAACACCCAAAGAAAACCAATAAGTAATTGTAGCCAATAGTAAGAGAATGCCATAGCCAAGGATAAGTCATCGAAGGATTGCGAGGTTATAACAATCTAGGCATAGAAAACAACAACAAGGAAACGGGATGATCCAAAATTTAACATATCAATCATCATAATAAGGATTCATATACAACATTAAACAATTTTCCTTTTATTCTTAAACAAAAAACGCACTTGCGTACCTATGACCGACCGCGAATAACCCAAAGACGCTATCCTACACTTAAGCTCTGTGTCGCTCCCGCTCACCGACCACCGAGACCTCACCGGTAACTCCCAGCCAATGCTAGGGGTACTCTGCTTCCCCCTTAGCCCCCCAAGCCGCAAAGGGGCCACACACTATTCAAAAGGTACGTCTAGCTTCCCAGCTCGCCTCGCAAGCCTGAGCTACCACTCCTATCTGAGCTGGAAAATCCCAACTCTACACAAGTAATCAGCCAAATCACAAATATGGTAGCGTAACATTACACTTACAACCGATTCCCTTTATTCCTCATCTTCCCTTTCTTTTATAGAGTTTTTCGCACCTCCAACTTTCCCTAAATCTATTTTTAAATTAAGTTTTAATGAATCTTCTCAAATTTCCCTATCGTACAAGTGTCAATCATCCCCCACTCTCGTCCAAAATTTATTTTTTTTAATTTATTAAATGTCTCATTTTCCTCACCCACCTAGAGTTTCTTCTAAATTTACTCCTAGGTGTTCCTAGATTCCCCTTCAGGTTTAAATACTTTCCCTAAAATGAAATTGCTAATTTAGTTCATTTTTTAGAAGGTTATTAATTGTAGATTCCTTACTATGTTTACCTTTCTTTTTACCATATGTCCCCTTCTTTCCTTTATTATTTTTCCTCCATTCCTTAGTTTCCTAATTTTTATTATTCCCTTCTTTCTCCTTTTTATAAAATCCAAAATGGCAGTTGCGCTATTAAATCTTTCCCTTTTGTTATCTACTTAATATCTTTTGTATTTTCACAGGTTAAGAAATATTTTCTTCTTTGCGATTTTTAAATCCATTTGTTTTAATTAAATTCTTACTCTCTTCATTTACCCCAAGAATTTTATGAAGACTAAACTATTACTAAACTAGGTTTTTGTTTAAATTTTTATTTTTATTCTTAGGGTCTTTTTCTTAAGATTAGACTAAATTTTTACCCTAGAGAATTTTTAGACTTAGGAATTAGATTCTGAACTGGGAGACACTGGTTTAGGGAAGTTGTTTAAGGATTTCTTAAGGCGTTAATGTATTACGGCCATCTAGGTTTGTTTCTTCATCAACATCAATGCAACGTGCCCTTCAGGACGCACCACGTGCTCCAAGGGTACCACTTGCCTCCTTCGTTTCTTTTGCGTGACATGCCCTTCAGGATGCACCACGTGCTATAAGGGTGCCACTCACCTCGTTCGTTTATTTTGCATGACGTGCCTTTCAGGATGCACCACATGCTCCAAGGGTGCCACTCGCCAACTTGAGTTTCTTTTGCACGACGTGCCCTTTAGGATGCACCACGTGCTCTAAGGGTGCCACTTGCCAACTTGTGTTTCTTTTGCGTGACGTGCCCTTCAGGATGCACCACGTGCTTCAAGAGTGCCACTTGCCAACTTGACTAATTGGTAGACATCTATAACCCATGGAGTCAACACTCCGCTAGGTGAACTTGTGGGAGGCTAAGGGCTCTAAGGAATAAGGCCCTCGCCTTATTGCGCGCCCCTTAGAATCATCGCAAGTGACTATCACAGTCTACCCTCATGGCATCGTGGATCCTCTTGAACTAGGTAATCGTTAACCTACAGTTCGAGCCACGACGGGAGTGCTAGTAGGTTGTGGCAGGGATGCTGTCCACCCCTCTCCCTCAACCTCTCTGGAAATCGTGTGTGGCCAATTTACTCCATATGTGAGTCTGGTCAGCAATTTATCATCAGCCTGCATCATCAACAATCGTGTCAGAAAATGTCCACATCATATCATCAAGTCAATGAAATATCACAGTAAATAAATCAACCCAAATAGCACACTCCCTGACTCAATCTAGAGTCCAAGGGGTTCCATCGATGCCTCTACATCCTCAAGGTACAAAACCCTACACAATCAATAAAACTGAGTCAATAGCACTTGTCTATGTCAAAGATGTAAAACATCATGTCATCTATCATAAAGCATCATAATGAAGGACACATGTTTTAATATCATAAAATTCCAGATCACTTGCGAGAAAGTGTTCTCAAAGAATAAGTTTTCTCAGTGCGCTAGAGAAGGATGTTACATACACCCCCTCTTGGTCTAAACTTCATCCTGAATTTTCTCAGTATCAATGACAAAATAAATGTATCATAGTATCATAAGTCTATCTATCAAACGAAAAGGGAAATTGTTGGCACATATCATGTGTCCTCCCAGGTCGCCGAGTGCGGACTATAACTGTCCCACTCGACCTTGATCTGATCTACCGTTCGACATTGTAATTGTCGAACGCGAAGATATAAGATGCGGACCGGATCAGTCGTGAGCACTCCCTCATCTGATACCTACAAGGAACTCATGTCAATCACATGTGTAGGATCACTAATATAATGTCTCAAAACTGATACATGAAAAACATCGTGCATATGCCTCAAAGAATGAGGCAAGGCTAGTCGATAGGCCACGGGCCCCTTTCTCTCCACAATCTCGAAAGGTCCCATGAACCTAGGAGAGAGTTTAGATCCATTTCCAAACTTGATCGAACTCTTATGTGATTTAACCCACAAGAAGACTCTATCGCCGACCTCATAACTATGGTCAACTAGGTGCGCATCGGCATAACTCTTCTGTCGATCCTGTGCTTCTTTAATCCTTTGTCTTATGGTTTTCATTTTCTCTTCCATTTCTTGGATCGCTTCTAGTCCCACCAGGACCCTATCCTCAAGCCGATCCCAACTCAAGGGAGTCTGACACAGTCGCCCATAATGAAACTGAAAAAGCGCCATCATAATGGTGCTCTGGTAACTGTTGTTGTAAGTGAACTCTACTAGAGGCAAGAATTCCTCCCAATGCTTTTGTTGGTCCATCCTGTACATGCACAACATGTCTTCCAAGGTTTGGTTTGTTCGTTCTTTCTGTCCATCAATCTCTGGGTGATACGCAGTACTAAATTTAAGTTGATTTCCCAAGGCTTCTTGGAAACTCGTCCAAAATCATCCCGTATACACTGATCCTCGATCGGATATAATCCTTTTAGGCACACCATGCAGCCTCACAATCTCATTGATGAAAACTCTATCTATGTCAGGTCCCTGATACATCATATGCAGAGGAATAAAGTGAGCACTCTTCATCAGAGTGTCTACTACTACAAAAATCGAGTCGTGCCTCCTTGCCGTTAGTGTCAATCCAACAATAAAATTCATTGAAATAACTTCCCATTTTGATTCCGGAATGGCATGTGGTTGAAGTAATCCTGCTGGGTGTCTATGTTCAACCCTTACCTATTGACACTCTAGAAATCTAGCCACAAAGTTGACTATGTCGGCCTTCATTCCCTTCCATAAGAATAAGGGTTTAAGGTATTCCCTCATCTTCGTGACTCCTGGGAGAGCCATGTAAACTGCTCTATGAGCCTCTCTCAGGATCAACATCTTCAACTCATCATTTGGCAGTACATAAATCTGACCTTTAAACCTCAATAACCCATCGCTATCAAACGAAAATCCCTCATATCGTGGTATCATCATTGTGATTTGTCCAATAAATCCCTCACCTCCTTATACTAGTCGTTATCACACTATAAGGTTTGAATCTTTTCACGTAGATTCGTCTGAAGAGGCAACACTGAAAAGATGTGTGGCCTCCAACTCAAAGTATCTGCCACTCGGTTCATGGTTCCCTTTATGTAAGTAATCTTGAAGTCATACTCGCTAAGAAATTCTGACCAACGCCATTGTTGTGCGTTCAAGTTGCTTTGCGTGAAAAGGTGTTGTAGTCCACAATGATCCGTCTTTAGTTCAAACTTTCATCCAACAAGGTAGTGTCTCCAGAACTTCAAGGCATATATGATGGCCAAAACTCCAAATCATGTGTCGTGTAGTTCTGCTCATGCCTTCTTAGTTTCCTCGAAATGTAAGCGATTACTCGTCCGTCTTGCATCAAGACTCAACCTAAGCCTTCCTTGGATGTGTCTGTGCATACCAGGAAGTCTGCGTCCATGTTAAGGACCTTTAGTACTGACATTGTTGTCAACAAATCTTTAAGCCTCTGAAATGCATCCGCGCATTTCTCGGTCCAAACAAACTTCTTGTTTTTCTTCTGCAATTCCGTGTTCAGATTTTCTATCTTCGAAAATCCCTCGATGAACCGTCAATAGTATCCTACTAAACCCATAAAGCTACGCACGTCTGTGAAATTCGTCGGCACAGGCCATTTCATAATAGCCTCAACCTTGGTTGGATCCACGCCAATGCCTTCTACAGAGATGACATGCCTTAGGTAGTGAATCCTTGACTGATAAAAAGAGCATTTGGACAACTTCCCATACAATTTGTGCGCTCACAGACACTGTAGTACCAAGCGCAAGTGCTCGTCATGCTCCTCTATCGTACAGGAGTAAATCAAAATATCGTCAATGAACAGTTGGATGAACTTGTCCAAGTACTCACGGAACACCTCGTTCATCAAACTCATAAATACTTCTGGGGCGTTTGTCAGTCCAAATGGAAAAATAGTAAACTCATAATGTCCAAATCTCATCTTAAATACGGTCTTAGGGATGTCATTCTCCTTGATCCACAACTGGTGATACCCTGATCACAAATCGATCTTGGAGAACACCGTTTCCCCTTCATTTGATCGAACAGATCATCAATTCTAGGCAAGGGATATTGATTCTTGATCGTGGCCTTGTTCAGTTGACGGTAGTCAATGCAAAGCCTCCACAATCCTTCCTTCTTTTGTATGAAAATAACAGGTGCACCCCACGGTGACACACTAGGATGTATCATTACCAGGTCCAACAACTCCTTCAGTTGCATTTTCAACTCTTGCAACTTTGGGGTCGACATTCAATAAGGTGTTCTTGCTATCGGTTTGGTCCCCGATTTCAGGTCTATGGTAAACTCCAATTCCCTTTCCGACGGCATCCCAGGTAACTCCTATGGAAATACATCCATAAACTCCTTCACCATCGGGAGGTGTTCTAGACCTTCCACTACTCCCTTTTCATTTAGCGCAAGGATCGCATAAAGCTTGCACCCCTTGCACATACTCTTTCGTAACTGTAAGAAAGAGACAAACCTTAGGGAAACTCCCTGGTTCCATCCTACCATCACACGTCTTTTTTCTTCATCATCAACCAAGCTCAACCGTTTCATCTTACAGTTGAGTATCGCCTCATGCGATTCCAGCCAATCCATACCAATCATGATGTCATAAGATCCTAAGATTGTGACGTAGAAGTTGACCCTCATGACAAACTCTCCCAGGTTAAGGGCACAGCCCGTAACCTTTCCTCCAACCTTTTGTTTGGCTCCTGAAGCCATCTCTACGAAACTAAACTCATCCTATTCGACTGCCCTTACCTTAATCCCTTTTAGCACTACACCAGAAATGAAACTCTCAGTAGCACCTAGGTCTATCAAAATACTAAGGGTCTGGTTAGCGATAGTACTAGTCGTCTTGAGCATAGTCGACTAGTGCTCTGCCTGGCAGTTATTCATAGCTGCATGAATTCGATGGGCCTTGCTCATATCTGCCACTGTAGTGGGTCCGGCTGATCCGGACGCTCTGGTCCTCTCCACAAGACAGTTGTGCTGGTAATTTGGCTCCCCACACATCCAACACCCCTTCTTCGGCCCAGTAGTCCTGGTACCTGAAGTAGAAGATGATGGCCCACCAGCCTAGAACCTTGGTCTGTTCTGCTAAATAGGCCTAAACTGCTTCTGCTACGGGCGACCCTTCTGCTGGTGCTGTGGTCCCCAATAAGGTTTCCACTACTAAGGCGGCAGTCGCCGGGGTGTAGTGAAAGTGGATCCCCTCTGGAAGCCACAATATCCCAACGTATGTCTCCATGGTGCCTGATGCTGCAGTGTTCCAGATGAACCTCGCCCTGTTGGTCTCGTTGGAGCCCTGGTCTGACCCCCACTGATAATATCCTCCTTTGATATGAGGGCCTTCTAGACGATGTTGTTCAAGGTTTGAGGCATCAAAATCCTAACCTTTGCATGCAGGCAGTCGTTAAGGCCAAACATGTACCGGTTGACCTTAAGATTCTCTATGTTAAGGTGTGGAGAATATTGGAGCAGCTCCATAAAACGTGCCTCGTACTTGGGCACCGTATGAACTCCTTGTCATAATCCATTGAACTCATTGAGCTGACGCTCAATGAATTCCTCTGAGAGATACCTCTCTCGGAACCGTTCCTCGAACAGTTCCCATGACACATCTTTGACGGCCATGTTCAGTTGTGGTAGGAGCGTCTTCCACCATAGAAGAGCACTCCTCTTCAGTTGAAAGTCCTCCATGTGGACCTTCATGTTGGAGGTATAATCCCGAAGTGTGAAGCACATCGCCATATTCTCCCCATGCCTCGGCGGTGGCGCCATCCAGCGCACCAAAGAACTCAGGAAATTTAACCTTCTCGAGTTCACGATAAAAGCTACCAGTAATGGCCAGTGTGTGCGGCGGAACCTCAACGGGTGTCGGCGCCCTGGCCTCATCTCTGTCCAAGCGGTTGATCAGTGCCTCGGACATGCACTTAAAAGATCTCATCATCCCGACCACGTCACCAACTGCTATCTGCTCCTGACCGAGAACCTGCTCACCTCCCTGGGGCTTAGACCCCTCAGGTGTGGATGCTACTGGAGGCATCACACCTCCTCCCCTAGCACCCCATTGTCTGCCTCCGTGGAATGTTATAACCATGATTACCTGCATGCACACAATCAACTTGATTAGCAACAATATAATCAAATCATGTCAAGGAAAGACGTAGCGATCCCAAGTCGCGGGTCGAACTGGCTCTGATACCATACGTGATGGTCCTCCTCCTTACACCAACAACCTCTTATAACCATGCAAGGATTTATTTATTTTTTGTTTAAAGTGTGTGTGCGCATGAACAAAGGAAATAAACACGTTCGAATCTACGTCACCACCCGACGATGAATAATATACAACCACGATGATCATAACAAGACGACATACTATGCACAAAAAATAATTGCATGCATTAACGACGATCAATCGACAAAAGGTAAGACTGAATACCCATCCGTCCTACCCTGCAATGGTTAGGACCTCCAAGACACATAAGTAATACTCAAGCCCAGGTTCCCATCTATTTTAACCATTTAAGGTCTCAGGGTTGGCAACTGTTCTGAGGAACAAGGAGGTGTCTACATCCCGCCCGACACAAGCAGACCAAGCCTACTACGCTAAGACAATAACATACCCATAAAGATTGCAATTAACAAGGTTATCTACAATAAGGCAAATTATGGTAGCGAATCATTATTAACTCTTTAATTTACTTACTACTATTACAGTATTGCAAGGGAGGTGTACTTTTAATTCAAATTACAAGACAATGGTGATTAATAAAGCAAGTAAGATAATTAACACATCTTATTCCTATCTCCATTATGAGCCCTGCAATGCATGTCTAAAGTGCATAATATCATAAGGTACAATCTAAATCCACCTTGAAACATTTTCCTTTGTGAATTTTAATTTTACAAGAGTCATCATAGTTCCATCTAAATCAATTTAACTTAAAAATGTTATTGTTGTTATAAAAATTCTAATTCAAATCACTAACTAATAATCATGGGAATATATACAGCAAGGCTCGAGGAATTAAATTATGTATATCTTAACAACCTTTGCACACAAATTCATCATCCACTAGTAAAGATAATAGTAACAAGGATACTAATAATTGTTATCATTATTATTAACAATAAAGGAAACACTTCATCAATCTAATTATAATACTCATTTTCTTTTTTTAAACTTGAACCATTTTGAAATCATGCAAAGATATCTAAAAGAGTTCTACAATGTTCATACCCATCATCCAATAATAATGAAACTCTACACTATGATAGGTCATGTGCAAATTCGATGCCCCATATAGCATGCTAGAATAAATTAAAAATTAAAACGAAAGATAATGGTGGAATGACGATATTAAGATCTATCCAAATACAATTTATAGATAAAAAGGGTGAAAACATACGGGACAGTGGATAACTTATCGGCCTATCTTTGGTATTAATAAATAATTGATATATGAGGGATAAAAGTTTTACTACACCTGTAAATATCCAAAAGGGATAAAGATAAAAGGAGCAACAAGATTAGCAAAGGATAGTTGTCACCATAAACCAAAATATAAAGCTGGGAATTTACCCTATATGAAGGAGTTGAAATGTTGTTAATGCATAATCAAAAGAAAACGATGTCACCATAAGGATGGGATTGTTGTCAAGTAAAGGTTATTTAAAATCCTTGCCGGTACACCAATGCATACAAGCAGACTAAAACGTGGTAAACACACTATACCTTTAACGAGCATATACCAGAATGTTGTCCCTGTAAAATTTCCATTTTTACCCCAGGAATCTTAGCATCGGACTTGGTACTAATAATGTACTATCTTGATGCCCATTAAAAACGCTATCAACTAAAGTTTCGTTGTTTAAAGTGTAGGTCAACTACAACAAAAAAAAATCGCATTGTCCATAAGTTTTTCTGTCTATAATTTTGTCGTCTGAATTTTTCGTTGTTTATAAATTAAACATCAGCTATCTATAAATTAAACATTAGCTATCTATAATTACATTTGTCACTACTACAGAAATTGCACAGCAAGAAGTCTCGGTTTCACTAAAGAGAAACATGCGGTCAAGCATCTTCATCAATGTTTTAAAAGAATAGAAATATATATATATATATATATATATATATAATGCAGTCAAAGATTTAGGCATAAAGTGGCCATCCAATAACAATGCGGACATTAAATAAGAGAAAATTGTGGTAATCCATTGGCAACCTCAGTCAGATATCAATACAATCTAGGGCCACATTCACCATCTTAGCAGTTTTAAAGTGCAATGTAAAACGTTGGCCACGTATCTAGAATCACAATTGCCAAAACGAAATTACAGTAACCATATAAAACGAATTGCCAGAACACATCTGCTAGAATGATTTGTAGTAACCATTACAAACAAATTGCCAGAATTCATTTGCCAGAATGAATTGGCAGTAATCATTACAAAACAAATTGCCAGAGAACGAAAATACAACAACAATATAAAACGAATTTCTAGAACACATTTGCCAGAATGATTTGTAGTAACCATTACAACAAATTGCCAGAACTCATTTTCCAGAACGAATTGGCAGTAATCATTACAAAACAAATTGCCAGAGAACAAAATTACAACAACAATATAAAACGAATTGCCAGAACACATTTGCCAGAATGATTTGTAGTAACCATTACAAAAAATTGCCAGAACTCATTTCCCAGAATGAATTGGCAGTAATCATTAGAAAACAGATTTCCAGAGAATGAAATTACAACAACAATATAAAACGAATTGCTAGTACACATTTGCTGGAACGATTTTACAAGAATGGAATGCCAATACACTCATATCCATATTTAAAAACACCCCCAGTCAGATATAAACGCCCACAGTCGTATATAAATGCCCACATTAAAACAAACACCCACAATCATATATAAAAACACCCACCATAATTTATAAACACCTATAACAATACAATTCCCACAGTAATATATAAACAGCCCCATCATTACAAACACCCATAGCCATATATAAAAATTCCCACAGTCTGATATAAACGCCCAAAGAACACCAATAAGAAATTGCATCCAATAGTAAGAGAATGCTAGAGCCAAGGATAACTCATCGAAGGATTACGGGGTTATAACAATCTAGGCATAGAAAACAACAAGAAGGAAACGGGATGATCCAAAATCTAACATATCAATCATCATCATAAGCATTCATGTACAACATTAAACAATTTTACTTTTATTCTTAAATAAACAACGCACTTGCGTACCTGACACCGACGACGAATACCCCGAAGATGCTATCCTACACTTGAAATCCGTGCTGCTCTCGCTCACCGACCGCTGAGACCTCACCGGTACCTCCCAACCAATGCTAGGGGTACTCTTCTTCCCCCTTAGCCCCCTGAGCCACAAAGGGGCCACACACTATCCAGAAGGTACGTCTAGCTTCCCAGCTCACCTCGCAAGGCCGAGCTACCACTCCTATCCAAGATGGAAAATCCCAACTCTCCATAAGTAATCAATCAAGTCACAAATCCGGTAGCGTAACGTTATGCTTATAGCCGATCCCTTTTATTCCTCATCGTCCCTTTCTTTTATATATTTCTTCGCACCTCCAACTTTCGCTAAATCTCTTTTTAAATTAAGTTTTAATGAATCTTCTAAAATTTCCCCATCATACAAGTGTCAATCATCCCCCACTCTCATCCAAAATTTATTTTATTTAATTTATTAAATGTCTCATTTCCCTCACCCACCTAGAGTTTCTCCTAAATTTACTCCTAGGTGTTCCTAGATTCCCCTTCAGGTTTAAATACTTTCCCTAAAATGAAGTTGCTAATTTAGTTCATTTTTTAGAAGGTTCTTAATTGTAGATTCCTTACTATGTTGACCTTGCTTTTTACCATATGTCCCCTTCTTTCCTTTATTATTTTTCCTCCATTCCTTAGTTTCCTAATTTTTATTATTCCCTTCTTTCCCCTTTTTATGAAGGCCAAAATGGCAGTTGCGCTATTAAATCTTTTCCTTTTTTTATCTACTTAATATCTTTTGTATTTTCACAGGTTAAGAAATATTTTCTTCTTTGTGATTTTTAAATCCATTTGTTTTAATTAAATTCTTACTCTCTTCATTTACCCCAAGAATTTTATGAAGACTAAACTATTACTTAAGTGGGTTTTTGTTTAAATTTTTATTTTTATTCTTAGGGTCTTTTTCTTAAGA
>JASDQU010435422.1:0-19291 GCA_032191745.1 Picea mariana | reverse complement strand
TGCTCCATCACATTATAACTCATATCCTAACACACTAATATAGTTTCTATGTGCACATGTATTATCGTTACAAGGGCATATTATCAGGTGGTTACTAGACACAGACATTGACGTATCATACACCATAACGCATTTGGTTCTACAATGGTGCCACATCTAAACCTATACCTAACAATGTTAACCCTACCCAACTCATGTCATATCCCAAGATTGAATAAGTTTGGAATCCATGTTAATGTCGATTTCATATCTCTCTGCAATACATTTACCACTAGCTATAATATTTAAGATAAGTTTGTAATCATACTAGACACTTAGGAAACCACACCCAATGTGGGCTCTCCATATTCGTTTATTCACATGGGTAAAGTACTTTGAATTCCTGTCACACATTACTCCTCATTTTCAATGTGTTCAAGGTTATTACATTCATTTTTCCCTTTGGTTTCATGAAACCTTCCTCTACCTTGTGTGCGATTTGGTATCTATGCATACCCTATGTTGCTACCCTTGTATATGGCCGGTGACTTGGAGACAGACTTGCCTCTGGTAAACCATGTGGAGGCTAAACACCAATCGGGTCCCTCTCTACGCAAGGTAAGAAAGAATGTTCTTCCTTTCCGAAATCTGTAACTCATTCTTGAAACTTACTTGAGAACAGTTGAGGTTAGAAATAGAATGATATCTTGCCTTCGTGGGTTTTCTCCTAGGGTTGCACCGTGTCCCTGAGTTATCTTTACTGGTTGATTATTTCATGTTCTTTTGTGTTTTTCTTTCTTCTATTGTGTGAAATTATTTAACTATGATTACTTATTCATTTAAATACATTTTATTCATTGTGGAAATCCCAAAATATATACACTATGGGAATGTTAACCCTGTAAAATTTGTAACTCTGTCTTGACAATTATTTTAGAGTTTTGTGTGGATTTGAATGGAGATCTTGCGTAAGAAAAATGAGTACTTTTAATAGAGTCACACTCTGTATTACTTACCTATGGAATTTGGGATTTATCTCTATGTGAATATGTATTTATAAACATAGGCTAGACCATCCATGATATTCATAGATTTGGTTTGTGTAGTTTTGTTTACTAACCTGTGTAGATTCGTGAAAAAGTATGAAAAAAAAAACCTTCTGTGGTTATTTCGTAACTTGCATTGTGTATGCAAGGTAACAATGAATCTATGTTTTTTGAGTTAACTTCTGAACTCCAAACAATAATAGATCCAGAGCAATGAAAAATCCCCTTATTTTAATTTGCATTCAATGTTGGTAAAGGATATGTACCGGGTGGTTTTCACTTTCTGGTTCATACTCTCCCTTTCTATACTTTTAATAGGAAAGGATCGATATACAAATATACTATAACATCGACCTTCTTTCCGTCAATTTCTTTGCTATTTTTATATGTCATAAATACATGTATAACCTCAATCCCGAACCTCTGCTAGTAAACTCCCTCTATTTTTAAATAGATAAACATGAATTACTTCGGTTTATATAAAGTAGTATGGTAGAACCTTTCTCATACTCTATCTTAATCCCTTTCAATTGTAATTATTTTGTCTTGATTTTAATATGTGCATACTCGTAATATTATTCTCCATGTATGAAAAAAGGTTACTTACCCACATGTGAAATTCATAGCGAATCCTGTGAGATTTTCATCTCAATTCCTTTGTGTTCCATGTATTTACACAACATTGTAAAAACCATAAACCTATTATCTGTGTATATACAAAGTATTGTTTCACCCTTTGAGGGATCCACGATTGTACCCTATGTGAGTTATTCTAACTCTGTGTAATATATGGTTTAAGTTCTGGGTAAGCAAAGGAATTTCTTTACCCTCTATGGGGTTGCACAAAAGTGCTTTGTATATTTATTTCAAACTGTGTAACTCATATACTTTCTTTATCACATAACTTGTATATTTTCTTTGTTCATGTATGATTTATAACTTGTATCTTTAAATTATTTCTATTATAAATCGTAGTTTGCATTCTGTGCTTATAGAAGAATTAAACTCAAATTTCATCAATTAATGATGGGGCATTGATTTATTTTTGCAAGGGTACCCATCTATTGGATTATGGATCCACTCCTATTTGGTCATGGATGGATTGTTGCACAAGCTCCAGTGGTGACTTGGTATTTTACCAAACTCAAGGTAAGTATTATTTTATCTCATTTATTACAATTAATTTTCATTTAAAAGGATAGTATGGTTTACTAATACCTACCCTTTATCTCTGCAGGTTTATACAGTTTGAAGGAAACAGATCAAGGAAAGCCTTTTTGCTCGAAAGATATTCGATTTCTGATCTTGTCGTTAAAAAAAAATTATTATATTTTATCTACGACTGGAAATGGAGTATTTTCCCTAGGTTACTCCCCTATAATAAATTTGAACCATGGTTTCATGGATACACAGGTTGTTTGTAATTTTCTTTCAATTGAAAATACAGATTGTTAAAACCATTTTGAACAAGATTCAGTTAATGTAACAACTGCTGTAGCATGCATTTGTAGACTACTGAATAAGTATTTATCTATGGTTATAAACATAGAGAATATGTAAATTTTAAAGAAGAGGATCGTTAATCGTTCCATCTATTTCTTATGGTACTTGTGCAGAATCTGAAATAGTAACTTAGGATATATATATATATATATATATATATATATATATATATATCCAATTAAATGGTTAATATTAACATAGTAGCAGTCCTATGTTTCCCATAAGCTTGAATACATATATACAAGTATTCATAGTTATTTATGTATATGCATAACCCTACTTAATGATTATTAGGAACCTACAACAATTCTCTCATTTATGTATTCATGATTACACATGTGTATATATGTATATAGCTATCTATATATGTGAAACCCTGTTTCATTAGAAATTAGAATATACAGTATTTCTACTTATTTATGCTAAGTGACCACATATAAACATGTATTTACAATCATCACATAAACTATCTCATTCCTGACAAATAATAATCAACATAAATCTAACCAGAAAACAAGTAAAGGTACATATCTAAATATGATGTTGGGACACAAATGGAACAACCAAGTTCCACCCAACCGTAGAATAGAACAACCAAGTTTACTTGCTCCATTCACTCTATAGCCTGACCTTGAGTCCATAAGAGAGAATTTGAAATTATCCTCCTATGCTACAGTAACCTTCCACATATAAAAAAATATCTTGCCTGACACCAAGAGTGCTGATAACAACAAGTGGTTTCATTTCTCCAACATACTAAGCAACTTCCTGTGTCCTCCATATGTTGTATTTATATGCATCTTGTGCCTCGATATTTCCTTCCCTCCTTGGAAATTTTCCTAGATTTACAAATCCCTGATTTTTAGGGGTTGTGAGTGGCCAAATCACTCATTTTCCACTTGTAAAAATCAGCCCTGAGGTAACTCAAATATGTTCCCCATTCATGGAGTCATGGTAAGTTGGTTTTAAACTAGTTGTTCCATTTGTCTTCCAACATTTAATTTATAAAAAAAAAATTCTTTTACATGTGTCACAATCAAAAAAGTTTTTTGGGTGAATTAAATATTCTCCCAGTAGTAAAAAATAATTTATTACAATAATTAAATTGCAAATTTAGATTTTCCATAAATGGAAAATAATTTGCAAATCAAAATTTTCTAAAAATAGAAAATTATTCCCAAGTACACTTAGACTTTAAGAATTAACTATTTTTAGGAATATTACATTATATGTTTAGCCTTCACTTGCTGACATTCTAGACATCTCACCACGTAGTTGACTATGTCCACCTTCATTCCTTTCCAGAAGAATAAGAGTTTAAGGTTTGCCCTCATCTTTGTGACTCCTGGATGAGCCATGTAGACTACTCTATGAGCTTCATTTAATATAAAAATTATTAACTTTTTGTTAGGAGATATGTAAATCTGGTTATTATACCTCATTAATTCATCGTTGTCCATAGTAAATCCCTCAAATTTTGGTAACAACATGGTGTCTTTTCTGATATTTTCCTTAATCTCTTTATACCAGTCATTGTTTTGTTGTATAGTTAGAATATTTTCACGAAGATTATTCTGGAGTGGTATCACCAAAAATATACATGGTATTGAACTCAAAGAATCTCCCACTATGTTTATTGTTCCATCTATGTAGGTAATCTCAAAATTCTACTCGCTAAGCAGTTTTGAACAATGCCTTTGTTGCGCGTTCAAGTCACTTTGTGTAAAAATGTTTTGTAAACCACAGTGGTATGTTTTTAGTTTGAATCTCCATCCAATCAGGTAGTGTCCCCACACTCTCAAGGAATACAAAATGGCCAACAACTCCAAATCATTCATCACGTATTTATCCTCATGATTTCTTAGTTCCCTATATGTGTAAACAATCACTCAACCATCTTGCATCAAGAGTCTACCTATGCCTTCCTTGAATGCGTATGTGCATACTACTAAGTGCTCATCCATGTTAGCGAATTTTCCTATTGGTGTTATCATCAAAAAATCCTTGAGACTTCAAAATGATTTTGCGCATTTATCTGTCCATACAAACTTCTTCTTTTTCTTCTATAATTTTGTAATCGAAATTACTATCTTCAAAAAACCTTCGACGAACAGTCAATAATATTTAATTGACCCCATGAGGCTACGTAATTCTAGTACATTTTTCAGCGTAGGCCATTCTAAATATCCTCTACCTTCGTTGGATCCACAATGATTCCTTCACCAGAGATAATATTCCCTAAAACTGAATCCTCGATTGATAGAAAGAGCATTTCAAAAATTTCTCGTATAATTTGTTCTCTCACAAACATTGTTCATGTTCCTATATTTTCCGAGAATATATAAAAAAATAGTTAATGAATACTTGAAAAAACTTGTCCAAGTATTCATGGAACACCCCATTCATCAACCTCATGAATACCCCTTTGGTGCTTGTCAGTCCAAATGGTAAAATGATAAACTTGTAATGCCCAAACCTTGTCTTGAATGTGGTCTTAGGAATATATTCCTCCTTTATCCATAACTGATGATATCCCAATCTCAAGTCGATCTTCGAAAACACCATCGTGCCCTTAATTTGATAAAAAAATATAGTCTATTATTGGAAATATAGTTTGTTTCTTGATTGTTTCCTTGTTCAATTGATGGTAGTCAATGCAAAGTCTCCATGACCCATCCTTCTTTCGTATGAAAATAACAGGCACACCCTAAGGAGACACACTTGGATGTATAAGTCCTAGGTCCAACAACTCCTGTAACCCAGGGGTTGACATTCGATAAGGCATTCTTTCTATTGGTTTAGTTCCAATTTCTAAGTCAATGGTAAATTCCAATTCTGTTTGGGGCAACAAACCTGATAAATCATCTTGGAGTATGTCTCCAAACTCTTGTACTATGGGAAGGTTTCCTAGTGCTTCCACCACGTCCTTTTCATTCAGAGCTAAGATTTCATATAACTTCCATCCCTTGCACATTCTCTTCCATAGTTGTAGGGAAGAAATGAACCTTAGGGAAACTCCCTGGTTTCTTCCCAAAATCACTCATCTCTGTCCCTCATCATCAATAAAACTCAATTGTTTCATCTTACAGTTGACTATTGCATCATGTGATTCCAACCACCCCATATCGATCATGACATCATAAGATCCTAATATCGTGACGTATAGGTTGGCCTTTGTTACAAAATCTACCAGGTTGAGGCTACAATCCGTAACCTTTCCTCAATCCTTATGCTTGGGTCTCGAAGCCATTTCGATGTAGAAAAACTCATCTTGTTTGACTACCTTTACCTCAATTCTTTTTAATGTTTCACCATAAATAAATATCTTTGTATCACCTGGAACTATCAAAATACTAAAGGTATAGTCACGGATGGTACCTAACGTCTCGAGAATAGTAGATTGTTGCTCATCTTGGTGGTTATTAATTGCTACATGAATCCAGTGGGCATTGCCCAAATCTCCTATTGTAGTGTGTCTAGATGAATCGATTGTTATGGCCCTCTCAATCAGATAGTCACGATGGTAATGTGGCTCTCCACGTGTCCAACATTTAGTGTTTGGTCTAGTACCCCTGGTCCTTGAAGTATAAGTTGATGGCCCACAAACCCAAAACCCTTGTCTGCTATGTTGAACAATCTTGAATTGATGTTGTTGCAAACAACGTTGCTTCCAGTGCAGTGGTTCTTTGTAGGGAGTCCACTGCTGAGTCATCAACCACTGTGGTGTCATGAATGTGGATCCTCTTAGAGTGCCTTGATACCCCGATGGATGTCTATCTTGTGATTGATGCTACTGCACACTAGATGTTGCATGTCCCTCCAGTCTCACAAGTGTCCTACTTTGACCCCCATTGATTAGGTTTTTCTCAGTTATGAGGGCCTTATGGACAACATCGTGCAATGTTTGAGGCATTAGTATCCTCACTTTTGCACTAATTATGACATTAAGGCCAAACACAAACTTGTTGACCTTGAGCTTCTTAGTGTTTAGATGTGGAGCATACCTAGGAAGCTCCATGAAACATGTTTCATACTCAGGCATCGTACGAGAACCCTATCATAATGAGTTAAACTGATTGAGTTGGCACTCAATGAATTCCTCAGACAAGTACCTCTCCTAGAACCGCTCCTCGAACAGTTCCCATGACACGTCTTTGAAGTCCATTTTTAGTTGTGGAAGGAGTGTCCTCCGCCATAGAAAAGTTATCCCTTTCAGTTGAAATACCTCCATGTAGACCTTCATGTTGGAGGTGTAGTCGTGAAGTGTTAAGCACATCACCATGTTCTTCAACCATTCCTCAATGGTTGCACCATTTGTGGCACCCAAGAACTTGGGAAACTTGACCTTCTCGAGTTCTCTATGAATGTTACCAGTACTGACTAGGGTGAATTGTAGACCCTCCGGGGGTACACGTGCCCTAGCATCATCTCTATCCATACAGTTAATCAAGACCTCTGAACTCCTCCGAAAGCACCCCATCAACTAACCACAACCCCCACAACAATCTTCTCCAAGGATAATTTTAAGGATGGAAATTTATTTTAAAAAGTAGAAACCTTGGCGAGTCTTACTAGTCCTTCATATGCCAATTATAAATGTTTGGCAACATTTTTGTAAAAATATTCAAATTTCTAAGGATTTTATATAGTTTGTATAAAATTTTCAGCATTTTTAAGGTAATTTTTTTTTATCATATAGAATTTGGGTAAATCATTTTTAGAATAGCGAATCTTTTTCTGGGAAAACCTTTGAAAATTATCCCATGAGAGAAATTTGTCCCCTAAAATCATACCTGAGATTCTTCTCCTTTCCAATGACTTGTTCTTCTCCTTCGGGGTTATACCCCTCTGGCATAGATGCTACTTGAGGCATTATGCCTCCTCCCCTAGCACCATGTCGTCTACCTCCATGACTTCCTCTAACCATGATTACCTGTAGAGACACAATTGAATTTAATTAGAAATAAATTATTAATCAAGTATTTACTACAATGGAAAGAGTAATTATCACAAGTTGTAGGTTTGAACCCGCTCTGATAGCATATGTAACAACCCTTTGTTACACCTAATAAAAATATAATCGAAGGAGAAAAGTTAATTTAAAATAAAATAAAAATTAAAGCATGAGGAAAATGAGGTCTACACTTAAATTAAAATGACATATATCAATGACATCATATATAAACTCATTACAAGATGCACATCATTAAAATAATAACAACACAAGGCCAATGCATCATTATTAATCACAGTGACACATAAACATAAATAGTTTCGTTGCTTAGCACATAATAATCATCTTGAACAATTTATAAACAATTATCAACCAAATAATGAATATTAAAATGACTAACCACCCATCCTATCATGCAAGGTTAGGACTGCGAGGACACATAAGAAATTCTCAAGCCCATGATCGAATTTATTTTGACCATTTAAGGTCTCAGGCTTGGTGATTTTTTTGAGGAACAAGGAGGTGTCTACAACAAACTAACACAATCAATTCCAAAATGAACTATGCTAATCAGGAACACCAACAATAATCAAGGGGGCAATAGCATTCAAATAAACAATCACAGATCACGTAAATTCCAAGGCACAAGAAAAATTAATTACTAAATCAATAATGCAATGACATAAGATAAGGCACAATGTATTCAACTTTATCTATTTTCAAGCTACAAAAGAAAACATCCACTTCACTCCAAGGCATGTGAATAATCCAGTACTGAATTCAACCATAAGAAACACTATTCCAAGGTGTGCGTGTGATCTACATATTGAATTAAACACAAATCAACAACATTACCATCCACGCAATTAATATAAGCACTTAGGAAATCACACATCAACATTGTTACAAAGCGCACAAGTAATTACGAAAGCATAAACATTTATGCATCATCAAGATCCATTGAGTAACACAAACTAACTACTAACAATCATGCATCCATAGTACTTAATGGTGCAAGCTAAGATAATCACATTATAAATCAAGTCAATCATTATCCATGGCGCAATATGAATATCAACTAAATTTGGAGGTGAAAAAAGTAATCTAATCTATTAATTTCAAGGCACATGAGAATAATTACAAGAAATCATCTGTCAAATTTATTAAAAGCATGTGAGTAAATTAATTACCAAATTAATCATGCATCCCCATGATCTCAAGGCACCATGGGATCCACCAATTTAACTTCAAAAGAAACCTTAAGTAAATCATATGTCTTATCTTAAGGGTGATGTATTTAGATTAAGTAGAATACATCTAACTATAATATTCACTCTTTCAAGTATCATTATAATTATACATTAAAAATTACCATTCGTAAAAATAAATACAGTGAATACATAATTGTGACACACTCTACGATAACTCAAATGACATGAAATTAAATTGACATTTTGGGCTAGAATCTATCAAAATCTAAAATTTCAAATTGAATTTAATTGCAATAAAAATATTGATGAGTGATAAAATATCTATATATTGAAACAACAATTTCATAATCTGGGTTATAACATAATATTAAACCCCATTTCTAAAATCATCAAAATTAAAAATATTAAAATATACAAGATCCACGTTTTCTTCATAGATGGTGGTGCAACACCCCCTCCCCCACTCAGTAGGGACTAAATTTATTCCAGATAAGAGAATGGGTCATAATTAATGTATATATTGTACATTATACCAGGACAAGTTGTGCCAAATATTCGAAGAATTTCACTTCCAATTGCATGATAAAAAAAATAGGCATGGACAAGAAAATGTATACTCATCTACGAGGAGGAAGAAAGGACATCTAGTTGACCAATCATTTAAATATATCCACAAATACCAAGAGCAGAGAAAAAATACAATCATCTAAGGAATCCCACAGTGGGTAATCAAATGAAATCTAAGCCTAAATTTACAAACTTCAAGTAGATAAATGATGAGTAAAAAGGGTAAATTCATTGAGATAAGAAAATAAAACAAAGAGAGTAGATTATTAAAAACTTAGACTGAAGGTGAGGCAAGGTATTTGAGTATAACCATTCGTAGAACTTCAAGTTGAGTGTAAACTTCATGATGAGAGTAAAATTGTCAAGGAAGGTAGACGTTGAGGAAAAGTAAAATTACTAAGGAAAGTAAAATAGTTGAGGAAATTAAAATCCCTGAGGAAGGTAAAATTGTTGAGTGTAAACTTCAAGATGAGATTAAAATCACTAAGGAATACCATTCTCAGAGGGTAAGATTAAAGGATTTGTGATCATTCCCACACAAAGGTAAGGAAAATTTATGTGTAAAGATCCATTGTAGAGTTAAAGAAAAAGTGTAGTGTAAATGTTCCATCATGCTTTGTTGAGGGTATAAGAAAAATGCAAAGGTATGTATG
Source organism: Picea mariana (assembly GCA_032191745.1). Taxonomy (NCBI): domain Eukaryota; kingdom Viridiplantae; phylum Streptophyta; class Pinopsida; order Pinales; family Pinaceae; genus Picea; species Picea mariana. Next base: position 9,378 of record JASDQU010435422.1, on the reverse strand, counting down.
AAAAAAAGTAGAGGTTATAAAACCTTCAAACATGTTGAGGGTATCAAGGGTAAGAACGTTGGGCATTAGAGGAAACAATCATTGAGAATAAGAAATAACAAATGCTATGTGCACCATGCAAAAGCATACAAGAAGGACAAGTAAATTGTGTTCGGTAAAAGAAACAATCATAGAGAACTAAGGTTTAAACTCCCTGAGAAGACATACCAACAATAAATCTTAAAAGGACAAATCACATGGTTGGGTGAATTCGTTTTTGGGAGCAAAGATAATTCCAGAAAACATTTTCCAAAGTAAAATCGCATAGATATAAAGAAGGAACCATGGGAACATTAGAGGTAAGATCACAGGGACAAAGTACTAGGTGAATAGCTAGCAAATCAATGAGTAGAAAGAGGGAAAAGATAGAAAACAATTTGTTGAGTTTACAAAATCCACTAAAAAGAATTGCAGAGGGTACATTGGTAATGGAAGCATTGAAGGGATAAGTACATATGAAAGAATACTTTTTAATCTAAATACATCATAAACAAATTTTTTGTACCATCAATATTCTAAATAGATCTCACAGAAAAATAAATGTCACAACCAAATCTCATTCAACAAAGTTTACAACTTTTACATAATAAATATTAATACAATACAATACTCAATAAAATACCATAGTTGATGATGAGAGGTTGAAGATTTTTTCCCATTCTTATGCTCTGTCAATCTCCCCACTTGCTAATCATGAATAATTCATCGGTACCCCCAAGCCAATGTTAGGGGTACTCTTTTTACCCCTTATCCCCCCAAGACGCAAAGGGGCCACACACAAACACACAAAAAAAACTCTAGCTCCCATCTCGCCTTTCAAGATCGAGATACCACTCTCTTTGTGAAGATGGGTATCTCCACTCTCACAAGAAAAATCAGTCAAAGAAATTCTAGTAGCATAACTTTACTCATACTAGTCATTTAGTGACAACTTTCCATGCACATTTAATTCATCTTTTTTTTAATAATTTAATTAGGAATTAGTTCCCCCATAAACTTGTCACTTGTTCCCTTAGTTGCACTAATAAATTCACCATTTAATTTAATTTAATGTCAATTTCCCTCACCCATCCTAAAAGCGCTCGTAAAATTACTCCTACTTGTCCCTTTATTCCCTCTATTTCCCCTTTTAATGACTGACACCTTTCTAAAACTTGTATGTTTTTAATTGAGAAAAGTTCTTTAACTAGACTAGACTAGATATCTTTCTATGTTTCAACATTTTCTTTTACATTTATTTCCTTTCTTATCTTAGTTTCCAATTTCGTAGTCTTTTGCACATATTTATCTAACTAAATATTTAGATATATATATTTTTTACTCTTTCAATTCCTAACTTGATTTTTCTTCATCCCCCAACATTTATTATAAAACAATTTTTTGTCTTGTTACCCACTTTAGACTCAGACTCAAATTTTTAAACTAGGCTTATAATTTTTAAGGAGATTTTATAATTAATAAAAATTACCAATTTAATAATTATTTTAAGTCTGACAATGTCAAAACAAATTATTGTTTTCCAGGCACCTAGATTCATTGAATCACCTTTATTGAGAATCTTGATGTGCCCTTCAAGACACAGTCTATGCTTCAAGGGTTCCACTCTCCCTTATTCAAGTTTTATTTATGCGACATGCCCTTCAATACAAACTACATGCTCCAAGGTTGCCACTCACCTTTGACTGGTTTTGGTATTTTTCCAAACCTTGGAGTCAATAATCCATCATACGACCCTGTGAGAGACTACGGGATTGTAAGGAATAAGGACCCTACCTTATTGCATGCCCCTTAGAATCTTCTTGAGTGCTTGTCTCAGTATTCCCTCACAGAATCGTGGATCTCTCTAACTAGGTAATCATTAAACTACAATTTGAGCCACAACTAGAGTGATAGTAGGATGTGGCAGGGCTACTACCACACCTCTCCCTCATATATGGTTGTTGTGCATGGACTCTTTACTCCTTATGTGATTTTGATTAGAAATAAATCATCAGCCTACAACCATCAACTAAACAATGTCATAAATCCATAACAATATCATAATATACCTGATCATATGTCATATATTCATAAATTGAAATACCTTAATCATATACAGTCCACTTCCTCAATCGATCCAGAGTCCAAGGAGGTCTATTGATGCCATCGACATCCTCAACCCGTCAAGTGTCCTGCAAACTCATGGAAAACTTGTCAATATTATTTTTCAATACATAAAGATCAAATAACATAACATCATAATCATAAACATCATCATAATAATCCACAAGTGAACTGAAAACCATATACTAAAATTGGATCACTTGCATTCAAGTGTCCTCAAAGAATAAGTCAAATTACGTGCACGCAAGAGAGGGATGTTACAAATTGTGAGAAGCCTACCCAAGTAGTGGGAGATGGATTGTGAATCTGTGAACAACACCACTAAGAATTTTAGAGTTCAATGTGTTCAGATTAATCTAGAAAAACATAAATTTATTGTATTGATTCTTCAACAAGGTGTGAAAAATGGACAACTTAAGTTCTCATATATGGATATTTTTAAAAACATACATGATTCATTGCATCCAAATTTAAAATTGATGAATCAAGTCCCCTATTTAAAGGAGATTCATTTAACATTTGACCAAACTACGATTAATGAAGATAACAATCAATTATTTATAAAGATACAATGATATGTATCTATATCTAACTAAAAGAAAACTATCCTTGAATGCATGAAAAAATTACTAACTATAAAACATACCAATCTAGTGTTTGGTTTTTCATTAAGAATTAACTCCTTCCAATCATTGAGGAAATTTTTTCCATACTCCCATATATCTTTTATGGACATGGAATCTATCTCATCTTTTTTGTAAACAAAATTGGCCCGAGAATTGGCTTGAGCTCTCTAATGGCTCAAACCAACATCAAAGCCATAAAAAATTGATTATAAATTTTATTTGATTGCATTCATGGCCTCCTTTCTCATATTTGATGTAGCTCGCATCTCTGAATATGAAGAAAATTCTCATGTTGGGTGAGATACCAAAGGTAGTGGAGGCCTATGCAATATTGCATTTTTATAATCCCCTTTCCAATCATATGTCCATTATTTACCAGCCCCATAATATTTGGATGATAACCTAGTATAATTAGGGTGCATGCCCATGAAAAACTCTGTATAAAAAATTCTAGAAAAGTAATATGTAACCACATCATTCCAAGACAACTTCCCATATTCTACCAAAAATATATTATAAACATGTCTTGCAATGTTGGGGTGCTTAAAATAATACACCTTCAACATCTTTCTCTTTGGACCCTCCTTGAAATTCAACATAGAAATTGCATCCTCTTTTGAAACTCTGCTTTTTACTACTTCTCATTTATCAAGGCCCATCACCTCTAAATTTAGTCTCCTCGTCAAATATTTGAAGCTATTAGTCATTGGCCCAATCTTTTGATATGAATCCATAAAGTTATGTAAAGAATGGAAAACAATCCCCAAGATTTGCTTTCTCTCTTGAGGGAGATATAAGAACCTCAAATCATTTTGTATCCTACTTTTAAGACCTGAGCATTTCTCTCTCATGGGCTTGATGGCTCAGCCACACTAGATGAAACACTTAGGCCCGACATGGTTCCAGGGTCATTAAGAAAATAAAAAGGTTTAATAAAATGTTCCCTTAGTTGGAAAAGTATGAGTGCATCTACATTAGTCAAAGGAGGGTTTAAGTCGGGTGGAGGGATTTCATTTACCACTTCCACTTCAACAAGACCATTCTCCTCAAACCAAATATGGGACTCTTTGAATTCATGTTCACATATCTCTCATCGCTTGAGACATGGTTGTACCTTTGTGATTGTATATAGTCCTCGTAATCGATGAGACCAACACAATGCATCAACTACATGAAAATAATATGTGAAAATCAAAAAAGAATTCATCTTATGACTGACGTAGAATCAAAATAAAAAGCACATGCCTAAAACATATAGTACAATTGGAAATAAAACTTATGGCTCAAAGGATATTTCAAAAACCAACCCTCTCAGGAAGATGAAGTCCCCACAACATTGGCTAGAAAATTTACGAGGAGCAGTTTCAATGAACTATGTGTTACAACCATAACCAGTGAAAGTAACATTTATTAAGGCAGGCACCATCTAGGGTAACTAAGACCATGAAAAGATATCCACCTTAGGTACTATAGGAACATGGTTCCTATAGTCACCTATGTAGATACCTAGGAATGGTCACTAAGTCTACCACCTTGCAATCAATGATTGGGAAAACAATCACAGGTCCAACCACACATAAGGGAAGGGTAACTAAGCCCAAATAATTGAAGGAATTACCACACATATAGGTATGGAACCAATGAAAACTTCGTGTACATAGTAATTGATGCAATACAACAATAACCAAAACAAGAAAAGAGGGGTAATCTGTCTACTTACCCTGATGTGATCTCATGCTTGGCTTCTGTGTTATAGGATCTTCTTGACACATAGGTTGCAAAATTGGATTTTAAACTATTTAATGACTTGTAGGTTTCATTTCAGTGCCCTTGGAGAGTTCAATCTCCAATCCTGTTTCTATTCCATAAGACTATCAAATGTTGGTTTGTTGGAAAGGAAAAGAGTCTAGTTAATTTTAGATCATGTATTATTTTCTTATGGATATTTTATGTCAAATGGAAATGGATGAAACTTTAATGGTGTTTATAAATATTTAACTAACCAAAGCAATGAAAATAGATATTTTTCTTTGCAAACTTTCCAATGCAACCTCACAAACACCAAGCAACCATGCAAGAAAAATCACAACCAAAATTTAACAAGATATCCAAAAAAAAACACTTTAACTAATGCAATTTTTCCTTAATGATCAAAATATTTTATGCAAGAAATTTTTGTTTATTTTTCCAAATATGGTGCAAAAAATTCCTTAACCTAAAAAATAATGACAAATTGCAAATGGAAAACTATTAAATCAACAAGAAAGGGTTGTGGGAAATTTGTAGTAATTTGTATAAGAACACTCCAATGTCTCTACAAGGATCTCAACCTAGAACTCACTAGGAAGGTGGATCTAGTAATGAACACAAATCACAAGAGGGAAACCAACCAAATTCAATAAATATGGGACACTACCAGATATAATCATATATATTTGGTGCACTTCCCAACTTGAATGGATCAGTAGACAAAAATAAAATCTACACAAGCAATCCAAGAAAGCCACACAAACACACTTCAAACCTAGATTGAATACAAAAGGTGTCACAAAAGGACTCAACCAGAGACACTATCCAAGGGAATAGATCAATCATATATCTATGAGATCAGACACCTCTATATTTGACCAAAGAAATATAACAATATTGCGATTTTTAGGGCTTACATAGGTTTTCGTTGGTTAGATGACCTACAACAAGTGACTATTCATTGGTCACTAGTATTGCAACAAGAGAGAATGTTTCTTTGTTTCCGATAATAGACAAGAGAAACAATGCAAAATGTGAGATATCTAATCTTTGAGGGATTACCAAGGAAGAAAATAACTAAATAAAAAACAAAAAATAGAGGATAATAGGAAAGGGAAACTAAACTAGAGAAGAATCAAATATTATTCCCCAATGGAGTCATTAGTTCTATTACAAATAAAATATCACCAACATATTTGCAATATCTTCCTAGGATCTACATATTGATCCTAAGAATATAATGGGATATACTTGTATGTATTTATTTAGAAACAAGCAATAAGATTCACAATTACACAAGGAAATGGAAGAGCAACAAACCTTATTCTGAAGGTTGTCCTTTGTATGTCATGGCTGCTACAATCCTAAAGTTTTGGATTTGGTTCCTACAACCTACTTCCTACTTCCTACACACAATATACAAAACAATACCATTATATTTCTTTTCCTAGTGTTAGAATCCTAGATATAGTTTGGATATAACCTGATCTATGATGAAATAAACTAAATTTGAACATTTTTAAACGGAATAAAAATATTCATAGGGGAAAACCAATGATCTATTAATTGGATTGAAAGAAGTACATCAATCCAATTACCTCAAGTTGTTGATGCACTTCTTCTTTTCGCTTGCTCCTTTCTCCTCCTTAGCTTTTCAACCAAGCTAGGAAATCTCATTAAAACTAATGTAGATGGAGAAGCACCTATAAATTTTGGTTTCATATATTTATAAATGATTCTTCCCTCCAATTCTATAGACTAAAAATCCTTTAATAGATTCTTATAAGAGGAATGGGAGAGATTCTATATATTCTAGAAACTAATGGAGACTCAAACATAGTGACTTCCAAGTCTCATTCCATGAAGAATGAACTCATCCATCACTCATCTCTTAGAAAATTTGTGAATATAGAATATTATAGGGGGTGTTTCTTTTTTTGAACTAATGACAAGTGACATGTAGTTGGTTGTTGCATAGATGACCAGTGACACCCTTCAAAAACTATGTAAATCTTGAGTTGAAGGTTTTGTTTTAGTTTATATCTTTTTTATATCCCTTTTGAAAATGTAGGGTGAAAATTAAGGATATAAAAAAAGTGCGGATGGGGGGATGTGGGTCAACATAAGGGAGGAAACAACTTGTTGGCCTGGGACCAAGTTTTGAGGAAACCTTGGTCAAATTTGGACCACTTTTTGGACTTCAACACATTGTTCGAGGAAGGAGTTCCCAGGCAGAGATAAGATCATGGATCTCACTTATTTTTCGGGCTATGTGGATCCAGTAAGGAGTTTTATAGGTTTTTTGTAATGGGTTATGGGATGTCAAACCATGGGTTTTACCCATGATTAGGTGTTATTGTAAGAGATTGAAAAAGTATAAATAAGTAAGAATGTATTGTACAAGGGGAGTCATAATCCTTCAGAGATAAGTGAAAGTATTGTGATTATATTTTTGTGTTAAGGCTTGGTGCTTGATAGGGAGTTGGCTCTGTGCCTTGAACTAGTTTGGAAGGAGGATCTGGTGCTCAATGCACAGATCTACTATCCTATATGAAGCTCTAATTTGTGTCTTAGTGCACAAGAGTAACAAAATGTAAGAGATCAACAAATAATAAAGAAGATGAAGCAGTTGGTGGAAGTAGCCCCACACTAGGGTGAACCAAGTATATCTTGTGTCTTTAGTTTTCTTTGTGTTGTGTTGTCTATGTTATGAATTTTCTTAGTTCTTTGATTATTATGTATGATAGATAGATCTTTTGATGCTCAATGCTTTACTTATAAATGAATGTTAGATATAACTCAGTGCTATGTGCTAACTGGTACAAGTGCTTAATATTTATTGTTGCTGCACTGATATATCTTTGGGTATGTTCTACAAGGTTACTAAGATTAGGAATCTAATGCATGTCATCTTCTAAGTGTTAATAGAATACCCTGCATAGTGTTATTATCACAAATCTATGTCGCATCTTGGTTACAGACACCTACATCCTATAACCCCCCCTTCTTCTACCATGGGTGAGACCTTTCCTTCTTCACAGGTGTTTCTGAAAGGGCTGGTAGTTGGGGTTTTGTTGGTGCATTGTTAAGCGTTGAACCTCGGGTCTTCCCCTATCCCAAAAAATGGTTCCGTTGCTAGGACCTGAAACTGTGATTGTTGGGAACTAAAGAAAATAAAAAGAGAAAATCTATGCATATATTTGTTGCTGAAGTGCGCAATACTCTACTTGACTTGTAAAAATTTGTGCTAAGAAAGAAATTTGATCTGAAGAAAAGACGTAAGATCTTAAAATAGGTAAATCTGTGTGCTTTGATAAGAGAAAGATAACTGATTTGTTTTCTAAAAATCATGAATTTAGGTATGTTTAACATATTTTGTTCTAGTATGAAGGCTAGGGCTAAGTTGAAAGAAAGAGTTGATCTGAGTAAAGTTAATAGAAATGAAGAAAGATATGTTATTCCTATGCATATAAATAATTTTCGGACTAATAAGTGGATGCAGGAACCTAGATTTGTTTTTTGCAGAGTGCAGGTTCAACACTATGATCCTAGTGCATAGTATAGAAGAAGTTGAGGAACATTTAAAAGGAAAAGAGGACTAACATTGTGCTATAATTGCAGAAGACCGGGACATCTTGCTAAGGAATTCCCTGGCACAGGTCCTATTAGTTTTTGTTGTAATATTATTGGTCATGAGGTTGAGGATTGTCCCAGGATGATTGCTAAAGTTGAACGAATGAACATGGGAGAAGAAAATTATAAAGGAAGTCAAGAGACTAAGGGTATGTTAGAGAATAATAAAGAGAAACAATCATAGAAAGTTCATACTACGTTATTACAGTTGAAAGAAACGATGGATTCTCACAAATATGTTAGTTTACCAGATATTCTGAAAGTAAAACAACACATAAGTGCAAGAATATAATAATTTGACATAGACTGTGTCTTGGATGATGAATCACAAGTGAATATTATGAAATAAGACACTTGGGAAACTTTGGGAAAGTCCATTGTGGTACCTGAATTGTGAAGGATAGGCTTGTTTAAGGGAAACATAATAACCTTATGTGGAAGAGATACTAATGTACCTATTATTATTCATGTAATGTCGACTGAAGAGGAATTTGAAATCATTAAGTTTGTTGAGAACAACACCCCTTTCCCACTTTTGTTAGATAAGACTTGGATTGAGAAGGATCAGATCAGAAGGAACAAAGAGGAAGAAGCTATAGAAAAGAAGTGTTAAACTCCAACTGTCATGCTGTCATGGTGGACACATTAGCACAATCGACAGATTACTATGGATCCAACACTCATCCACTAGATTATGATCTTAAGAATGAAGGGACCTAACCCTCAATAGTTTTATCTAGAAAAGGCCTCTGACCGATCTGTGGCACAATGCATCAAGGATGTAACGACCTCCTCGTTACAACAACAACTCTGAGAACAGGTGCAAATTTCTTTTTTTTCAGGTGTCTGTGCGCGTGTAGAAGTAACGAACATACTTGACTCTACGTCGCCACTTGACAACCAACAAGATGCAACCACGAAGTTCAACACAAGAATATTGAAGGCACACAATGAGTAACTGCAACAATGAACGACCATGGGCGTAAGGTGCATAACACAACATTAAGACATAATGGGGGTGCACAGTAAGAACACAGAGGGAAGAATCCATGGTGTTAGGGTTACTATTTCTGCACAGGAAAGAATGGAATTTAGTCTTATGTCTTCTCAAAAGAAGATTAGACAGGCTCCTGGCCGACTGCTCAGGCAGAAACTAGTAACCTGACCTAGAACAAGATACAAGAAAGACAAACACAACAAGACGACCTCGACAATCATAGTGACAACA
>JASDQU010435421.1:85447-100544 GCA_032191745.1 Picea mariana | reverse complement strand
GTCGTCTGTTGAAGTAAGTACTATTACTCCTTGTGTTGTTTCAACAACATTAAGTAACCAGAGTAACCTAAGTTATCAGAGCACTTAGAGCACTGGTACAAGTGGTTCAATGCACACTCAGTCAGGAAACCTAGGAAGATCTTTGGTAGATGAGATGAGGTTACCCACCTTTAGGGGAGATGGATCTGAAGATCCTGATCAACACTGGTTTCTATGTGAAGTTGTATGGAGTATTAATAATTTCACCGATGAAGCTGTTAAACGAGATCATTTTAGTACTACCCTATGAGACCGCACATTGAGTTGGTACATGAAATTTGTCCAAGGTATTTTATAGTCGAAGCCATTGAATGAGATTAAGGCTGCCTTGGTTACTAAGTTCAAGAAACCCAAGTTAGAGTCACAATGCTTTACGGAGCTAAAGGAAATCAAGTATAAAGTAGCTGAAATTGTTTGGGAGTTTGATCAGAGGTTTAAGACCTTGACAGGCCATTTGAGTTTTCAGATCTCGGATGAGTAGAAAAAAGAGTCATTCATTGTTTCCCTCCTACCACACATTAGAGTCCCTTTGATGCAGCAGAAGATTTCTTCGCAGGTTGAGGCACTAGATATTTCCATGAAGCTAGAATCAACCCCTATGGGGGAACCCAACTCAGGTATGAGTCAAATATTGAGTTAGCTAATTAGTTTATCACTGTAGGTCGAAGATATGAAAAAAGATAAGGGAAAAGATAAAAGAGAAGACATCTGGTGCATTAGATGTAAATCAGAATTCCATGACAAAGAGAATTGTCCCCTATTCCATGAGTACTTCGCATCTGGAGCTCCAATCCCTTTGAAGCAAGTTACCCTACTTTGGTGCGAGGTATGTAGAAATAGGCATCACCCTGGTGAATGCTATTACATGCAAAAATATGTTCAGACACCCACAAATCTATATTGCACATTTTGCAAGTCAGTAGGGCATGATGATAGGGATTGTAGGGCCTATGACCTCATGCATGAAAGGTCAAGGGATATATACAAAATTCAAGGAGAAGTACAAAAAGAAGGGAACACTACGTAGTATAATTTCCTTGGAAGAGGAAAGTTCAACCCTCATGGTGGATTTAGAGGAAGAGTACAAGGAGGAGGCATGGGTCGAGGTCGAGGTCAGATCATTTGTTATAACTGCACACAGCTAGGTCATTTGGCAAGGGACTGTCAGAACCCTTGTACCACTTGCAACTACTGCAACTCATTTGAACAAGTCATAGAAGATTGTCCTAGGCTGTTAGCCAAACTTCAGGAATGACGAGGAGGAAACCAAAAAGTACAAATGATATATGCATAACCTCGCGGAGTGGATCCCAGAGTCGTTGTTATCACTACAGGAGGTGTTTTTATAGGAGAAGATAGGGTGACTCTAGGGAAGACTACAGAACAATCAGGAGTTAGAAAAGCTGCAGAGAAGACAAAAGAGTTTGACTCGAAGAAAGATAAACAAAAATTTGTGGAAGCAAGAAAAACATTCTGAAGAGATCAGGCTTCTTCATCAAAGGATCGACCATAAGTAAGAGAATATGGAATGCCTCAGGAATTTCATCAATCTACTTCTCCCAGAGAGGAAAAATAGGTAAGTAAGCTCATGGAATTTTTATGCACTTGCATTAATTTGATAAAGGATGAGAGAATTGTACAAGAGCTACAAAACTTGATCAGACAATATGAACTAGGAAAGTTAGATCCCTTACTAAATAGAGCGGTACACCAAGTATCTAAAAAGAGAAGGACAAATAAGGAACTACATCTAAATGCTTAGATTAGAGATTATGATATAGATTATGTGGTCCTCGACTTCGGGTCGGAGGTCAATGTCATGACGAAGCAGACTTGGGCACTGATGGGAAAACCTAATTTGATCTATTCCCCCATTGAGCTTAGGATGGCCAATCAGCAGGTCGGGAGCCCCTTTGGAATATTGGAACATGTCCCTGTGGACATTGACGGGGTCAGAACATTTGTGGACTTCGAGGTGATTGAGATAGTTGATGATAGTTGTCCTTATCTCGCGCTATTAGGAATTGATTGGGATTTCAACAATTCTACTTTTGTTTACTTGAATAAAATAAGAATTACATTTGAAAGTGATGGACTTAGGTTGATCTCACCTTTGGATCTCGATGAATGTCGTAGATACACAGAGCCCATCAAAGAAGAAGACCATGCATATGAGCTAGAAAATATATACAAATTGACAACAAGACAACAAGATTACATCAATCCTACAGCATATGGAAATTTAAGCTGGCGAAGTGACAATGCATGTTCATCAGACTCAAAATAAGCACCAGAGAACTAGCAGAACAAAATGTATGAAGTATCTGCACAGAGATGTGCTAGATTGACCAAATAAGTTCACTCGATCGACACATGAGTAAGTAATTTGCCCACCTTTGATGGCTTAAATCATTTGGAAACCTTCTTGTTGGAATTTGAAGAAGTTGTACCAGCTCAACAAAGGTTTCTAGAATTGGAAGAGGCCTTGAAAGTAACTCCAACAAGATGGTGGGGAACACATAAGATGAACATCGCAGAATGGGTGCAATGTCATACTTTGTTGACAACGCGATTTTCAGAACAAGTCGAAGGATGTGAAGTTAGGTACATAGGTCAAAGATGTCTAAAAGACCATGTGCGAAGTTGTGAGGAATCTTGGAGAATAATTCCTCAAGAATAGTGGGTGCATAAATTCATCAATACTCTAGACATAATGCCTATCAACTTGTACCTTCAAGAGGAACTGCACCTCATCACTACTGATTGGAAAGGTATGACTCAGAAATTTATAACTACCTTTTTATTTGAAAGCCAATATTCTACAGTGGATCAAGTGTTACAGATTGTAAGACAAAGAGTCTTTGAGGAGGCACCTAACCCCCCTTTGGAGAAAGAAGAGGATGAATGGACTGCGCCTCTTCAGAAATTGCAAGGCTGTTGCAATATCAAAGCGGATGAAGACGATGATCCTAGAAATGTGAACATCATAGAAACAAAAGGACAAAGAGATGTAGAAGGACCGAGAGTTGAGCTACCTTTTATTGGACAACCAATAAAAATCAAAAAAATTTATATTGGAATAGAGAAAGTACCTAAGCTTGCTAATGTTGGAGATTACTGGGATGTTTCCACTATTGATAAGATCATAGAGTTACTGCATGAATACCATGACTTGTTTCCAACCAATTTCACTGATATGAAGGGAATTAAAGGTCCCATGGGAGAGATGAAAATCCCCTTGAAACCAGATGCAAGGTGAGTCAAGTAATGAACCTACAGATCGAACCCTAAATATAAGGATAGAGTGAATATTGAATTAGATAGAATGCTGGAAGCAGGAATCATAGAACCTATTGAAGAATCAGAGTGGATTAGCCCTATGGTGGTTCAAGATAAGAAAACAGGAGAGATCAAAATCTGTATAGATCTCAGGAAGCTGAATGATGCATGTTTGCATGACCCATTCACTACACCATTTACTGATGAAGTGTTAGACAACATAGGAGGAAAGGAATTCTACTCCTTCACCGTTGGATTCTCAGGTTATCACCAGATCAGGATTGCCAAGGAAGATTTCCATAAGACCACATTTGCAACAGAATGAGGATCTTACCAGTATACAGTGATGCCTTTTGGATTGAAGAATGCACTGGCCATCTTTTCTAGGGTGGTGGTCGAAGCATTCAAGGAGTTTTTACATAAGTTTCTGGAAGCCTATTTTGATGATTGGACTATTTTCAACTTATTGCATAATCATATTGAATGTTTAAGACTAATGTTGGATAAGTGCAGGCAATGTCAGATTTCCCTTAACTTGAAGAAGTGCATCCTCTTTTCACCCTTTGGAGTGCTGCTAGGCCATATTATGTGTAAGCATGGATTTTTGGTAGATCCATCTAAGATCGCCATTATAGTTGATTTACCCCCTCCTACTTCAGTCAAACAGTTGCACACTGCACTGGGACATACTGGATATTACAGGAAGTTCATTAAGGGCTATGCACAAATTACAACACCTATGGAGAAGTTGTTGAAGAAATATTGTCACTTTCTATGGACAGAAGAATGCTAGCAGAGCTTTGACACACTGAAATAGAAAATGGTTACTGCGCCTATTCTGGTTTTCCCAGATTGGAGCAAGGAATTTCATGTACACATCGATGCATCTTCTATTGCATTAGGAGCAGTTTTAGCATAACCAGGAGCAGGAGACATTGACCACTCGTTATATTTTTCTAGCCGGAAGCTATCAACAACTGAGATAAATTACACCACCACTGAGAGGGAAGGGTTAGCCATGGTGTATGCACTGCAGAAATTTTTCCACTACTTGTTGGGAGGACACTTTAAAATGTTTACTGATCACTCTGTGATGAAATACCTAGGCAACAAGCCAGTGTTGGGGGGAATAATGTGTATATGGCTTCTGTTATTTCAAGAATATGATTTTGAGATCGTGGTTAAGCCAGGGAGAATGAACAAAGGACCTGATCACTTGTATAGGTTGTAACATGGAGAGGAACCTACTAGTTTGGAGGACACACTGCCAGATGAACAGTTGTTGGCCATCAGGAAGGTTGATGACCACTTCATAGAGATAGGTCAGTTCCTGTCAACCAGAAGAGCACCTCGTGAATACACAATCACCCAGAATAAACAACTGGTAGTGCACGCTGTAGAGTTTTCACTTATAGATGGACAACTATACAAGATGGGACCTGATGAGGTCCTGAGGAGATGTGTTATGGAAGAAAAAAGACCACTGATTTTAGCTTAAGCTCATGAAGGAATCGCAGGAGGACACTACACAGGAAAAGAAACAATGCAAAAGGTTCTTAGAGCTGGCCTCTGGTGGCCTACTTTACACATCGATGCTAAAAACTACTACAGAGCCTGCGATGTATGCCAAAGAGTTGGGAAACCTTCCAGAAGGGGTGAGATGCCCTTAGCACCCTAGATAACCTTACAGGCATTTGAGAAATGGGCCATTGACTTTGTGGGACCTATAAACCCACCAGGGAAGTGCACAAGAGCTAGATACATAATCACTGCGACAGAGTATTTGACTAGATGGGCCGAAGCAAGAGCAATTAAGGATTGTAGTGCCACTACCGTTGTGCGCTTCATATTTGATGATATCATAACTAGGTTTGGTTTCTTATGAGAGATCATGGCACACATTTTAATAATAATACTATTGAAGCCCTAACTGAGGAATTTTCAGTTCATCACTAGAAGAGAACACCCTACCATCCACAAGTGAATGGGACAGTAGAATATTTCAATAAGATCTTGGAGACAGCGTTGACGAATATTTACAGTGTGAACATGGATGATTGGGATTTAAGAGTACCAACAATATTATGGGCCTATAGAACCACTTGAAAGAAGGTAACAATGTAGACCCCCTTTAAGTTGGTCTATGGTCTAGAAGCAGTTGTAACCATGGAATATTTAGTTCCTAGCCTAAGAATTGTAGCCTTTACAAATATGGATGACACTGGCGTTGTTCAAAAGAGGCTCGCGCAGTTAGTCAAACTCAAGGAAGACAAATTTATTGCAGGTTTCCATTAGCAGGTTCAGAAGAAAAGAGAAAAGGTCTACCACGACAGACACATCAAGAAGAAATCATTCAAGCAAGGAGATCTAGTATTGGTATATGACAGAAAGTTCATGAAGCATCCAGGGAAGTTCAGAACACATTGGCTAGGGCCATATGAGGTTTTCTATGTTACAGAAGGAGGAGCTGCGTAGCTGAAGACTTTGAATGGAGAATGGAAGGAAGGATCGGTGAATGGGAGCCGATTGAAATTGTACTATGACAACCAGTTGCCTTGCATCTCTCGATAAAAATAGAAGGATAAGGGTCTAGGTACCAGGTGTAGTTGAAACTGGGTACCATACATAGAAAAGAAAGTCTACACAGAACGGGGAGGAACAGAGCAACAAGCACAGACTGCACTATGCATTCTACAATTGAAGTAAAGCAGAAGGTTTAGATGAGAGTGCCTCGAGATGAGTCACATGTGAGTATTGGAGGCCTGTTGGCCCTTGGTTATGGAATAAAGTGAAGATTAAAGTAGAAAAGATGAAATGCGAACTGTGCGGAAGACACAGTGACTAATATTGGGTCAAAGTGAGAAAAAGAGCAGAAAAGAAGGAGTGAAGTAAGAGAAAGAAAGTCATTGGACGAGGAGATTGAGGATGACAAATTAGAAAGGAAGAATGATTGTGGACAACTCAGCAAGAGGAAAAATCCACCATTGGATGCTTTGAAGCACCTCGCGGGAAGGAACGAAAGACAGGTTGGCGAAGCCCTGAAAATGCAAGTCAAGTTGACCAAGGGTTTTAGACACCTAGGGTTTTGGTATCTAGGGTTTTGACACTTAGGTTTTGGACTAAGGTTATCAGTGAGCTATTGTAATGTATAAATAAGGGTCAAAAGGACTTGATACTTGTTAGATTAGGTGATGATGAGTGATTGTTGTTATTACTGAGGGAGAAGTATTATGTGGGGAGAGAAGTCTATGTTGTAATATATTCAGCTGGGTGCGAAGATCAACCCTGAAGCTGTGTGCACAGGGAAGGGAGAAAGAGAGGAAGAGAGAAAGAGAGAATATTTGTAAGCTAAGAGCGCATATAGAACTATAAGCTTTCACCTAATATATTATAAAGCACAGTTTTGTGGACGTAGCCCTAGGGAGAGGGTGAAACACATACATCTATTGTTGTGTGTGATTAATGTTGTGTTCTTTGTCTTCTGATTGTTATGTTATTGAATTATTGTGCTAGATCTAAAATATACTATGAGAAGTAGGTTTAAACTGGTAACTGATATCTAGATACTGTGTTGTTCTTGTATTGGATCCAGTTTGTATTTCCTCTGGTTGTAGAGACCTGTGTCTTGCAACCCGCTATAACTACTTCGGGTGAGACTGCATATGCCTCGCAGGTTTTTTTGAAAGGGCCAGTAGTTAGGGCTTGCTGGTGCACTCTTAGAGCTAAACCCTTGGTCTTCCCCTGTGCCAACAATGCACAACATTGAAAATTCAATAATGTTTTAAGAAAATGTTAATTCTTAGGGAGTCAATATCCATTTATAGTTAATCACATGACTTGAATATTATCATCATTAAGACACCTATCAAAGTCCCATCAAGTTGGTCATATATATTAATGTTGCAAATTCAATAATTTTTTTAAGAAAATGTTAATTATTTGGGACTCAATATCACTTTATAGTTAAACACATGAATTGAATATTATTATTATTATGAATACTATAAAATTCCTAACAAGATGGTCATAGATATTAATGTTGTTGTATAATCAACAACCCAAGGTGTAAATGGTTAGTCATAACCTAACCATACAATACAAGGTAGTAATAAAAAATCAATTGTGTACTAGTGCATAATTATGGAAATATGCATTCAAAATGAAGTTGACAAAAAATCATAACATTTACAAAGATCCCAAGATGCCCAAACTCCAAAAGCATGGAAAAAACATATTTTTTTCATAAGCACTAATTATTTTGATGGCATGGAAGTCAAAGACAACCCTTATCTTTGAACTTAATAAACAAGGTAAATAAGAGCAATGCTACAAGTACCTACCTAAGGTAAGTAAATTAAATAAACAATACATGTTGTAAGTACTCACCTAAGGTAAGTGTTATCCCCATTTACTAGGGATAACTATGGAGATGATGTCTAGAGGACCTCAAGTTGTAGACATGGATTACTAAGAGACATATGGATGACAACGTCCTCTTGCACAGACAGAGGCTTGCTTCACCACCAAAGATCTCATATTCACACGATGGTATCCGCCACACCATATTTCTTCCGGAAGACAATGTGTCTTAGTCCATGAGGTACAAGATAGGTATTATGGTGAGTGTCATTTCAATATTTGAGGAATTTGATTCTGTTGCATTTAAAATCTGCTTTTGATTATGTAACGTATGCTTGGAAGTTATGCTCTTTTCCCTGTTTCACCTTGGTGGTTGACATTGCACCCTAGTAAGTGGTCACCCTTAGGGATGGGTTTTCTACTGGGATATCCCCTTGAAAAGAAATCGTACCATTCTCAATCATATTTACCATTATCCACACTTCACACCCTCGTCTCCTTATCTTTTGGGATTTTTAGGTGTACTGGCCCAAGAAGGGATTGTCCATCATTTCATGGGAAGAAGGGGTATTTTTAGGTGTAATGACCCAAGAAGGGATTGTCCCTCATTTCATGGGAAGAAGGGGTTGAAGGCCCAGAGGGAATGTAGTTGGAAAAAGATAAAATCCAATCATAAACCTTTTATATGCTCACCCAGGGATCCAGTGGAAAATGAAATGTCTCTCATAAGAAATTGAAGGGACCTATATAAAAAAATAATAACAATGTAAAATTCCAACCAAGGTAGAGCATGTGTGGGAAATGTTTTTCATGCTTAGGTAGAAGTCCCAAACATTGTCTTCAACATCGGGAAGCATGATGTGACTAGGGAAGAGTCAAGGTGGGCAATGTTTTTCATGCTTAGGTAGAAGCCCCAACTTGGATTCAACCTAGAAACATCTTAAAAGAACACAAGGCAATAAATGAGCTTGGAGAAAGGATGCATTGAAAATGAAGGTGCAAAACACCCTCTACAAAGGCACCCATAAATGAGACACTATGATCCCTTGTATGTCATGAACCCCATGCCCAAATGTCTTTCCCCCATACACTTCATATTCTACACATGGCTTAGAGGGGGGTCCACCTGGGAAGCACTCCTTGACTTAGGGGATGATTCACCCAATAGGTCACTTTGTCAACCCTCCCATACCTAAAGTTGGAAAGTTGCATAGGGTTTTTGAGAACTTGTTTAATTTGACGAGTTGTTTTTTGATGCACATTATTAGATGACTCTTTTATTTATTTTATTTACTTATCATGGTATGTTTTACTTGATATCCTCAAAGGGAATTTTCATTGTCTTTGCAAGACCTTGCTTGGTGGACAGTTTGGAGGAACAAGCCTAGCTTGGGATTCCTTGGGACATGAATCCCACAGGGTGGATACCATGGTCCGCACACCGGATGATGATGAAAACCTTTAGAGGCTTGAGAGACACCTTGAAAGACCTCACCTATTTCCTACAAGCCCAACGTTTGGTCTTTGGAGGTCAAAAATTAATATTTAGAGGACTTGACATCACCCTAGGGATAGAGTTTGGTGTGGTGGTGTGGTTTACTTGACACTTGGCACCTTTTGGATGGATAGAGGCCTTGAATCGATAGAGGAGACCATAGCACATGAGAGGGAGGCCTTTGGAGGCCCAATGTTTCATCTCCAAGCTCAACGATTTGCTAAAAGTGCCAAAACATTTCCCTAAAGGGGTGACATCATGCTTCTTTTAGGGTTTCTTATATGCAACATCAAATTTAAAATTGTAAAGGGGAAAAGTAAGGGTTGTTGGCCCCGTTATTTGTGGTTTACCCTAAATTTAAGGGGACAAACAATTTTTAGAACTTTTTTATAAATAAGGATCATTTCCTTTTCATTTTTATCATAGCTCTCCCATTGTGAGAGGACTACTTGGCTAGAATTTGTGCCCCTCTTGGAAAAATTATTTCTCTTTCTCTCTTGTGATATGGTTTGGCTCTTTTATTATGGAATGAAGTGGTGTGCTATCTCTTAGAGGCTCTTTCTCTTGATTTTATGGTGAAAAATACTTGGTAACTAGGGTTTGTCTTGGCATTTTTGGGGAATTGATAAGGAAAATATGCACTTTTTTAGGTTTCTTTCTTGTTCCATGGTTGTTATTGGCTATATCCTTGGAGGATTATAAGTTTTTACAACCTCTACCAAGTTTTATAATTATTTTTGTTGAAAAGGTTATTGCAAAGGTTGCTAGGAGGAGTAAAATGGTTTACACCCTCCTAGACTTTACCTTGTTAGGGTTGCTATCTCAAGGGAGTAAAAGGGATTACACCCCTTGAGATTTAGTATACATATATTAATAAAATAAGACTTCATAACCCATCTGGAAAGGCACTAATATTTATTTTCATTGGAGAAATAAATTGCTTGCATTGGTAAACATGATTTAGCGAGATATTGATTTTTTTCAAGTTGGAATATTTTCTTGATTCTTTAAGCTTGTTAAATCCTCTAGGGAATCTTGATTGGCCTAGTATTCTTGGAGATATAATTGAATAAAATATAAATCCATTAGAGATGCAACAAATCACTCTATATCTTCAATTTTAACTTGCTTTTCAACCGTGGAAATTTTCTTGTAAGCCAATACTATCATTCTACTTCTTATTGGTGAACTTTTTTTTCGGATTACTTGCTTATTCTCATGGTTGAAACTTGTTGGTATAGAAAATATTTTCTACATACACTTGGATGTCACAAATATATTATGAAAACATCATACAACAACCCTCTAATACCACTAAAGTTTGTGTTAAAGTATTGGGAACTAAGCTACTTATTTTATGCTTGATTTCTCAATAAATATTTGATTCTTTGAGTGGTTATATTTGTAGTAATTAGCTCTATTATTTTCTGATATATATTCTTGTTTACTGGAGTATTTTAGGACAAAAAACTTAACTTCTTATCCACTTAATATTTAGGCTTCTATGCTCATCTTTTCTTGTGTCTCGGGAAGGTACAACTATCTTATGTAGGTACATTACTTCTTGGAAACCTTACCTCATCAATGAGACTTCATCCCAAGCCTTCCATCTCTCCAAAAATTGACCTGTAGGGGCCTCACTTCCATAACCTCACTTTCCATCTCTTTTCCCCCTAAGGTCACTCAGGATTCCCCCCTTGTGATGGATTTATCCTTCACTAAAGTGAGGGGAGGGTTTATCTAAGGTGACACTCGGTAGACTCTCCCATAGTTATCGCCATCTCATGGATTGGGTCGGGCTTTGCCCAACCTACAGTTTGTGCAATAATAGTAAATAAATAAAATAAACAATAAATGCATTTTGTGATGTGATAGGTATTACTTATTAAATATTGATATGTGATAGGTATTACTTTTTAAATATTTATATGTGATAGCCATTAATTTTTAAATAATTTTTTAAATAAAAAATATAAAACTACCTTTTATTGAATAAAATGTCATTTTCCTCTTCTTCATTAGTAACTACCTAATACAATGATACATCAACATACAATTTTGAATGTTGTGTTACAAAGTTACGATAGGTTTTTCCTCAACAAAAAAATATAAATAAATAAGTACTTTAAAATGTTTAAAGTGTATAAATATTAATGAGTATAGTTAGCCATAACAGTGTGTGCACCTTCTGGATTAACTGTATATGAGTTTTTGAAATGTCTAACATTTTGAGTGGACACTCCACCTATCATCAGGGACAAGTCATGGACAAGTACAGTTATCCATGTTCTCTAGTTAATACATGACATGTTGTTGTTGTGTGTACATCATGCGAGCTTTTAGACATTCATTGTTATCAGTCTAAATAATCATTGTTTTCTCTATGAATTTGAAAATAGATCAGTTAACCTTTTGTATTGATATTTTCCTGACAAAACATTATGTGATGCAAATCCAACAAAATGTCATTGGCATGAGTACTAAGATTATAGACCTTCAACTAGGAATCAACATAAGTTTCAGTGTTATTAAAAAATTCAAACTCTATTGTTAACAAAGTTCTCGACTACAAAACCCTCTTAAGAACATTTCCTTCAGGTAGGAGTTATAGTTCTAACTACTACTACTATTAACCCATAACATAACTAACCATTTTAATCACAGACTCATCAACATATAAAGTTAAGACATCCTTATACCTACTAGGTTGACAATAAATGTAAAAAAAAAACATTTTTAACAAATGATATCGGTTAACCTTATACAGAGACTCCAACTTGTTGTCAATTATTAGTCAATCTCAGAGTGTGACTCGACCTATATAATTTTCTTAAATGATACATTTATACAATAAAATTGAATAATTTTATTTCTTTGTATTTTTTTTCCCGCGACTATTCTCCACTTGTTTAGTGTAGTGAATGAACTTATATTTTATTGAGCATTTATGTCTTAGATAAGTCAAACTAACAACACATAAATGTCATTTATAACCCAAAATAAAATATAAACACTCTTTTATAATGGTATCTATTATCTGCCCGTTTAACACTTCAACTCTTCAATAATGAGTGCCAATTTTCACATACAACTCTATGTGGCCAATTTTCAGATCTAAAAATTGCTTCCTAGTGAGCTAATAATAAACCCTAGCTATTATCACTAAACAATTTTACATTGAAAATTATTGATAGAAAATATATGCAGTGAAAACAACAAGGTTAGAGATGAATCATCAATACACATGAGACACAAATTTTTTGTTTTGTAACTTTGTCAATTTCAAAAATTCTGAGGGAAAAACCAACCCTCCCAACCAATACAAATCCACCAAAATGTGAGGACAACCTTGTCCTCCAATAACCAAAAAAATCATAAAATAAACCTCAACAAATCTCTAGAAATTTCCTCTTCCCACAAATCTATTGCAGACCACCTGCATGGCCTATTGACATCAACTTTATGACTACCGACTTTAGCCTGTATGGACTTGCTCCTACCCAAAAACCCTATATAGACGTACACGATTGTTCCCATTGCAACCAGCATATGTATGC
The DNA here is from genome assembly GCA_032191745.1 of Picea mariana. NCBI lineage: Eukaryota > Viridiplantae > Streptophyta > Pinopsida > Pinales > Pinaceae > Picea > Picea mariana. The sequence goes on along the minus strand of JASDQU010435421.1, from coordinate 87,815 downwards.
CATTGTGCCCGCTGCAACCCGCGTACATACATGTTTGTTCCCACTGAAACTTGTGTACGTGCTCGAAAACCTATACAGACACTTCCATACATTTTTCTCCACTCATATAGTTTATTCCTTTTGTGTCTCTCTCTCTCTCTCTCTTCCACACATGTAGTTTTCTTTTCCCTACCAAGAACAAAAAATAGAGACTCCTCAACCCTAGGCCAGATTTTCCATAGTTACAGAAATTTCTCTTACTAAAATCTCCAAGCTCCTTGACACAAGAACATACTCACTTATGACAACTCCATCATCAAACTATGTCAAAAATGATTTGTCATAATATCTCCTATCCTTTTATAGGACTCCAATAAGTGAGTTTAGGAACCCCTTCTAAACTCAACAATTAATTAGAATATTGTAATCCTCTTTGTGCGTGTGAAACCCCAACATAAGCCCATAAATCCCATCAACTTTCCCATCAGGCCCTACCCTTAGTCCAAGGATGATTTCACTGAAACAAAAGGATAATCTAGTGCCAACAAATATTCTCACATTCTTGATACTTTGACCTATTGTGGGAATACCTTCCAAAGCTACAATATCACCAACAATCTCTCTTAGTGAGAAATATATCCCATCCATCATCATCTGGATGTACATTTATCTCACACACTGGAAGTGACTCTATCTCATATACTGCATCTGCTACACTCCAATCCTCTTCATTGGCTACTCCTTCTATCACCAAAGAAAATCCTTCTCTCCAATCCTCCTGACTAGCTGCATCCTTGGTAATTGAAAAAAAACTTGTTGAAACAAATGGATCCTTCATGGAGATCTCACATGCCCTAGAATCCTCCTGTCTCTAAACCTCCTGTCTAGCCTTCTCAACCCATGAAGCCTACTTGGAAGACTCTTATTTTCCACCTATACTTGAAGATAGTCTCCCTCTGGCTGAGTGATGCTCTCTTTGATATTTTTGACTCCCCCTGAAGTCCAACTTCCTCTAAACTATCCTAGGAGTTTGCTCCTCCCTACTAGATCTTGAGGATTGAATCCCTCTGAACTTTGGCTCCCTTTGAGCCAATATAATTTGTGGAGATATTTTATCTCTCTGAACCTGTGCTACTAGTGGGGATTCTTGTCTCACCACTGGTAGAGCTACCTTCCTCATCACTAGTGGAACTACTTTCTCCTCCTCATTTATCTCTATGCTCTTGTTGGTCACAACACACATAGGATTTCCCCTCAACCTATATAGGTTTCCCTCCCTAACCTCAAGAACCACCACTGATATGAAGCTAGATCATTTGGGCACAAAAAACACTTGTCCTTCTCGAAACAATATATGGTATCCCTTCTTCTCAATCTCTGAGACTGAGAGAACACTCCCCCTGAGTTCTGGTACCCATAACACATTTTACATCCTCAAAACTTATCTTTAATCCAGCCTAAATGATACAATACAATATCCTCGTACTGCATGATTGGTTTCTCATACCAAGCTCCACACACAAGTTTGATCCAGTCTCTGTGAAGATTTCAAACAAATCTCATGCACCTATAATATGGAAAGAGGCTCTACTATCCAACAACCAAGTCCCCCTAATGGGAATTGTACCTGAAATGGAAGAGACCAACAAGATATCCCTTTGGAACCTTTCTACAACTGCATCAACCATTGTTGTTGATGCTTGGTGCCTCCTTCCTCTTCCCATGCGATGTGGAAATTGTGAATCATAATGAGCATAATCATGACACTTAAAACATCTAATCTTGCTAATATCCTTCTTCTATCTTGGTTCTAGAGATGCTTGTCTCTCAAGAGAATCCCTTCTCTCTGAAAAACCTCTTCTATCTAGAGAACCTCTTCTTCCCTTCGTAGTGCGGGATGTAAGGGCCTGGTTCTCATCACTACTACTCTTTACCATACCATCCATATCATCTCTGGACATTTACCATATCTCCTCTTGGATACAATCATTCCATAGTCTATCAAAGTATGGTAACTTCTCTCATGCACAGATCCCATGCACAAATGGTTCCCAAGACCTGGGAAGACCTTTGAATTCCACATTCATCAACTCAGTGATGGGTGTTCTATATGCACTAAAAAACACTAAAAACCCTCAATTAAATTGTCAACCCGGGGTAAGTAAACTTAGATTTGTAGCACTGTATGTGCCAAGGCAGAAAGGCTAGAGGTAGTATAGTGTAACTAAGGAAATGGGATATTGAAGGGCTAATCTATTCAAGAAAAGACTATTAATGATCAAACCCTACTAAGAAGCTTAAACTATTTATCCTAAGTAACTTTTGAACAAAGGATTGATGGATAGTCCTAAAAAATCAAATGAAAACCCTACTTAATCATGACAATAAG
>JASDQU010435421.1:51091-75419 GCA_032191745.1 Picea mariana | reverse complement strand
CAACAAACTACTTTAATTAACCTACTCAAATTCAATAAGCAACTATCCTATTAAATCAAGTAAATAGACAAGCAACTACCCTATCAAAGCAAGTAAACAAGCAAGCAATCAACAAACTAACCTATGATAACTTATACAACAAGTAAACTAATCAAGATTACTCAATAAGAAACTAATCAAGATAATAAGCAAGTGAACTCTATTCTTAAATTAAACTTCATAATTACTTCTAATTTATTAAAGGAAATCTTAATCTATTAGATTGAAAGCATCATGAAAAATAAAATTAATCAACAACTACTCTTTAATCTATGATAAGAAAAATATTCTTTAATCTACCAACGCAAGAAGACTATCTTCTAATCTACAAAAGCAAGGAAACTATACTCTAATCTATAAAATCAAGAAAGCTCAAATATAGTGTTGATGATTATGTCTCTAGTGTCTTATGATATCATGATGGCATTTAACAATTAATGATAACTCAAGAGGGATAAAATCAATATTGACTTCCATAGCAAAGTGAAAAGTGTGAATTAGATTGTTGGCCCTTGGGTTTGGATTAAGAAAGAAAGTGAAGAGAAAGGAAAGGAAAAGGCAAAGTGCGAACTCCACGGAAGACACATTGACTGAGATTGGGTCGAAGTGGTCAAAGAAGAAAAAAAGAAGGAGTTAAGTAAGGGAAAATAAGTCGTTGGATGACAATATCGAAGAGAACAAATCAACAAGGAAGATGGATCATGGACAACTCAACAAGCTGAAAAATCCATCAATAGATGCTTTGGAGAACTTCATGGGAAAGAAGGAAAGACAGGCTGGAAAAGCCCGAAAAACATGGGTCAAGATGACCAAGGGTTTTAAAACCTAGGTTCAGACCTAAGGTTTTCCAAGAGTCATTGTAATGTATAAATAAGGACCTAGATGAGAGAAGAGGGGTTCATTGTTGGTCAGAGGTTGGTGCTAAGTTGGTTGAGTGTTCATCATTAGTGTTGTTGTGGGAGAGAGAAGTGTTGAGTGTGAGAGCCTTCAGGTATTGTAAGATCTTCAGCTAGGTGCGAAGATCAACTCTGCAACTGGGTGCGCATGGATTGGAGAGAAGAAGAGAAAGAGAGAGAGATCTGCAAGTTAAGAGCGCAAATAGAAATGTATGTTTTGATATAATATCAAGAAACACAGTACTGTGGATGTATCCCTCGGGAGAGGGTGAACCACGTATATCTTGTTGTTCTGTGTGATTGATGTTGTGTTCTTTTACCTTCTGATTATTCTGTTATTGCATCATTGTGTTAGATCTGAAATATAACTGCGTAGTAGGCTTGAAGAAGATAAAGAATAACTAGTTGTTCTGTGTAGTTGCCTTGGATCCACTTTGTATTTCCTATGGTTGTAGACACCTATGTCCTGCAACCCCCTATTGCTACTTCGGGTGAGACTTCATCTGCTTCGCAGGTGTTGTCGAAAGGGTCGGTAGTTAGGGTTTTGGTGGTGTGTTGTTGAAGCGTTGAACCCCGGGTCTACCCTTGTCCCAACAAATGGTTTCTTTGTAGGGACTAGGATATTCTTGAGGGAATGTTAAGGTGGTTTCTATTAGAACATAAACTTGTCAAAGTCTTGTGAGTTATGGTTTTTACCTAAGTATGTAATTTTGCCTATTTTTCCTCCTTTTGCAGAACTGATCGTAAGGTTTTTCCTCTTGGCTTGTAGTTTTTTTATGTTTATCCTCATCCGTTTGATCAACCTATTTTCCTTATTGGATTGCCTGAGAAATATTGGCCCTAAGCCTTTATGTTTTCCTTGAAGTTGATCACCTCTTTTTACCTCTGTCGTTGATCCTCTTATTTTCCCAATCCCTCAGCCAGTCATCCAAGTGATCGTTCACATGCCACAACCAAGCGCAACACTTAAAGTGGTTTGATGTGGAAAATCAAGTGAGCAAGCAATATTAAATTTCAACGGTGGAGATCCATCGAGCAGGTCAGATCGACGGCCATCAAGTGATCGGGACCATACAGCTGCATGAAGTATAGCGTGAGGCAAAGTTACGAAATCATGATGCCATCCTAGCCGTCGATCTTGGGAAGGGTGTGTGGCGCAGGATCAGAATTTCCCTGACTTGTAGGATGGATCAGTCAAAAGGTCGAGTCACGAGGACTCGTGAAACATGAAGACGCGAAATAATTGGGGCCGTCCATTCTAGCAGGGCACGTGGTGCCAGATCCGAGCTGCAGAGAAATTCATTTCAGGAAGGCGGAAGTGAAAAGTGCCGACATCCCTAGCCCTGAAAAAATGATATGATATGGGTTGTATGATGCAAAGAGACGCGTGTCGCCTGATCTAGGTGATCGCAATTTCATGACTTGGAGTTTTGAGCATGGAGCACATCCCGAGTTCGCGAAATGAGAAATCGTGACGCACCTAAGAATTAAACCCATGATCACAGCCCAGGGTCGTATGGAAAGCAGGGACATAAAGAGAAGTAGGTGCCTATTGAGAAGTGGGTGGCTGAGATTGTTCAAGCAAACTGATTGGGGTCGTTAAATTCAAAGAAGATCCGACCGTCGATCTAGATGGTCATTTCGCGAGATTGAGCATCGAGATATTTGAAATCAAGGGGAGTGAAAACTCCCAATGTGTGAAATCTCAAGATTTCATATGTATAAGCATGAGGTCACAACCTGCGGTCGCATGGGCAAGGGAGTGGAGCCACACAAAGGATCGAAGCGCCCATCTTGGTCACATAGAAAGATCCGCATGGCTTCGAGGTGCCAGAGTTGACTCAAAGGAGTTGTGAGCTCGCCTGGAACATTCATGGGTGTTAGGCTTCCTCCTAATCCCAATAAAATAAGTTAATGAAAATGGGGAAAGTGTTTGAAACCTCGTTTCACCACATAAATGGAAAGCATGGAAAATCTGGCCATGAAGGGTAGACTGTCAGTCGAAAGTTCCCCTGTCATGGATTTTCTTGTGAATCCCATGCCGATTTGATATTGTGTATGATAGAAGAATACAAGTGCAGGATGACAGAAGAATGTTCAAACACAAATCTTTGAATGTGTTAGTCAGGTCACACTTCCGGCAGTGGAAATTGCTCTGAGTATAAATACTCAGTTTTGACATTTTTTTATGGTCAATGGTAGAACAAAGCCCCTGTATTGTAAATTTTTAAGTGAAGCTTTTGGTTCTCTGGTTATGTGTTGTAGTTTGAGATTTCTTGTTTGATGACAGTTAGCTTTCTTTCTCCATCTTATTTTCTTCCGATACTGAAAGAGTTCATGATTGGTTGATTCACATGAATTGTTGTGAGTGTATTATGATGAATGTTCAATTATAGTGTCGTTATAACTTCTTTCAGTTTCCTTGAGATTTGAATTCAAGATGATCTTGTGTTTAAGGTTTTCCTCTTTGGGATGCTAGGAGACCTGATGTCTGCAACACACCTCTACACTACCCTCACCAATGTCTTCCCTCTACTCACCCTTACTCCAACTTACTAACTGAAGTTAAATCAAGACCTCACCTACTTGTGCATACCAACCTAGTTTTCTGAGTTAGGGAAATATAATCCCGAATCTGCGTCCATTAGACCCCTTTAAAATTTAACCATTGTGACATATAAAATGATGGGTACTGGTCTTACCTCTACTGCAATCCAGAGGTGACTTCTGGTGTTAACATTTCTGGCCTCGTTACCAGGGATGAATCAAATATTTTCCCTGGGATTGAATGACAAAGCTTACCGATTCCAAAGGTGCATCAGAACTCTATACATTGAAGATTGCAACTATGCACCTGGTGACTCCATTGTTTCAGTTGTGGCTTCTAGAGGAAAACATACGAGGTTTACTCCACATCTGCCTTTAGCAACACCTGAAGCTGACCTAGATAAAATTATCAGAAGATGACAGACCCTCCAGGAAGGTACTTCTGCTATTGAACCAGGTATTTCTAATGATTTTCACTATTCTCCCATAGCAACTCTGGTAGTTGTTTCTCATTTTCCTATTACACCATCTGTCAGAGCTTCTAGAATTTTTATTTTCGGGAGTTTTCCTGCTGATTTCTCCTCTCCTAGTTTCACTACTCTTCCTCCTATTACAGTCCCTGTTTCGATAGAGTGGGAAACCTATGTTCCCTCAAGCCCTGTGACTTTTCCTCCAAATCCTCTATTGTTTCCTATTTCTCCCAGAAGCACAGCCCCAACATTACCTGTTTGAACTCTATCTCCTTCTGGTTGTCCTCCAATTCACATCCAAATGGCTGGTGCTAATCCTCCTAGGAACCAAATGGTTGACATATTAGCTGCTAGATACACCTGCCTAGTTTTAACTTAGCCTATGAATTCTCTCCCAGCCACAGATTACCTTAAGTACATGCCCCAGTTCACAGGGGAGGGAGACATGACTGCAGAAGAGAAAATTTCATCCTTTTATAGATTTGCAGAGATTCAAGCCATAAAAAATGAAGATGTGTGGATGAGAGTTTTGGTGCAAAGCCTTGATGGTGATGCCAAAGATTGGTTTTAGGATTTGCCTCCTGGATCTATCGATGGGATTTCTTCTCTGGATGATGCATTCCTAAGGCACTAGGGGAATAAAACGGATCTCCTTTATTATATTACAGAATTTGAGGCACTTAAGAGAAAGGAAGGGGAATCTGTTTCAGACTTCTCGAAGATATTTAACAAGATGTATAAAAAGATTCCAGCTGAATTTAAGCCCACATAAATCTATGCCAAAATGACTTATGGTAATACTTCTAGCCCTAACTTTTGCCTCTTGTTGAGAGAAAGAAGAGCTACTTCCTTGGCTCATATGCAAGATGCGGCCCTTGAAGTAGAATCCAATATGTTGGAAGCTGACAAACTTAGGGGTAAAGATGATAGAGACAGGAGAATGGGTATGTATGAAACCCCAACTTCTATTTCCTCTGTTGCCCCCCCTCAAATGGATGAAGTGACCAAGCTACTAAAATCACTTTCTGCTAGAATGGAAAAGATCAAATTAGAAAGAAAGCAGAACTACAGAAATCCCCAAAATCCTGATAACATAGAGGCCTAACAATACTCCTCAGATTATCCAAAGAGACCAGAGGAGTAGAGACACAGATGATCAAAAAATCTAGAACCCCCTCCAAAATAACCTTGTTGCTAACGAAGAAGGAGAGGAATAAGAGCTTGACCCTGGAATTCATTGTCTTGGGGACACCCCCTCATTTCCTCATTTAACCCAAACTACATATGAAGAGTCTCTTATGGATAGTCAATTAAATGAGTTGAGAAAAGGAGAAAAGGCCAACGGCAACCCAAACAGATATAACCTTAGGTATAAGAAGAAAGAAGGAAAGCCTGATGTTCCTAATTAGTCCACCGGAGTAGAGAAGCCTTCTGAAGAGATAGAAAATGGNATATGAAGAGTCTCTTATGGATAGTCAATTAAATGAGTTGAGAAAAGGGGAAAAGGCCAGGGCCCAGCGGCAACCCAAACAGATATAACCTTAGGTCTAAGAAGAAAGAAGGAAAGCCTGATGTTCCTAATCAATCCACCAGAGTAGAGAAGCCTTCTGAAGAGGTAGAAAATGGAATCAAAGGTAAGAAAATTCGAACCTCCTCTCAAGCAGCCATAACTCATGTCCCAGAAGTAAAAGAAATACTAAAGCCTACATCCCCTTTTAATTTTTAGCATGAGGTTCAGAAGATTAGGATCCCTGTACCCCTTTAGAAGTTGGTCAAGTATGAAGATTTCAAAAAGAGCCTTTCTAAGATGTTGATGCTTGAACTCACAATTCATCCCACAGACTCAATCAATTTGCAAGATGAAAATCCATATGTCATATTAGGACCTTTGGTAGAAGATAGAGATGATTCCTCCCCTCCCTTATACACTTCATTGAAAATCCATGATAAGGTGTTGCATAACTTCTTAATGGATTCCAAGGCATCTCACAATCTTATGCCTAAGATTTTCATGGAATAACCCAGGTTGGAGGTTACAAAAACCTACCACGACCTGTATTCTTTCGATTCCAGGAAGGTGAAGTGCCTTTGGGTTACCAAAGACCTGGCTGTCTCCCTGTTCCAACTGCCAAAGAAAAGCATGGTCATGTATATTGTAGTGGCCGATGTTCCCCCTAAGTTCGGAATGCTCCTATATAGATCTTGGATAAAGAGACTGGGGGGAACCTTGCAGATGGAACTTTCATATGCCACCATTCCTATGTTCGGGGGTGAACAAAGGAGACTTTACAGAGAAGCACAGCTCGTGTACATCATCAGTGATGAAGCAAACCCCATCAACGATCCTATTTTTTCTTTTCACATTGAGTTGGGATCCAACATATTGCAACTCACAGATGCTCCTGAAACTCCTCTTGAAATAAAAAAGAAGCCCATTTATGTTCGTGAAATCCCTCCTCCAACCACCTCTGTCTGGAAGATGTTCTTCGATGGGGCCTCTTCTAGGGAAGGTGTTGGGGTTGGAGTGGTTTTTGTTTCACCATGTCAAGAGGCTATACCTTTGTCCTATAAACTAGAATTTGAAGCTACCAACAATGTGGCATAGTATGAGGCTCTTGTTTTGGGTCTAAGGGTTGCGAAAGACATGGGGATTGAAGAGATTGAAGTATTTGGGGATGCTGAACTAATTGTTTATCAAGTCAAAAATGTTTATCATGCAAAGCACTCTAAGCTTAAGACTTACAAAAATGAGGTGTGGGACCTAATTGAAAATTTCTTCTTAGCTTTCAACATTTAGTTTATTCCGAGAGAGGAGAATACTAGGGATGATTCTTTGGCAGTCTCAATGAGCTACTTCAGAATCCCACAACCTCCTAAGCTCAGGTATGATGTTGAGTTAAGATATAGGCCATGTGTACCTGACAGTATTAAGCATTGGAAGGTGTTCGAGGATGGTCTTGAAATCAGAAAATTTATCAAGTGTATTGATTATTCCTCTACATTGCACATTGATCAGGATCATGATTCCGAAGGTGACCCTCCCGCTAATGTTTTTTTAAATAAAATTGTTAATCATCATATTGTTCAGCTACCTAGCAACCACATTAGAAAGGGACTAGTTCCTTTAGAAATATTGTTCGATGGGAACGATGTGGCAGTAAATTTTAAAGGCCCAACAGAGGATGTTGATGTAGCTGAGTGAAATATTGGTACAGAGGAGGATCCAAAGTTTGTCAAGTTGTCAAGCAACATGTCAAGGGGGCAGAGATCCGAGTATGCTAAGATATTAAAATAATTTTTTGATGTGTTTTCCTAGACCTATGAAGATCTCAGAACATATGACACCAACGTTATTGAGCATAAGATTCTATTGAAGGAGGAGGCCAAACCATTTAGGCAGAAGTTAAGACAAATAAATCCTATGTTGTTGCCTATTATGGAAAAGGACGTAAAGAAGTTTTTGGACTCCCAAATCATTGTCCCTTTGAGATATTCTGAATGGGTGGCCAACTTGGTCCCAGTGAGGAAGAAAAATGGAGAGATCAAACTTTGTGTTGATTTTAGGAATCTGAATAGAATCTCTAAGAAGGACAATTACCCTTTTCCAAAGATGGAACACATACTGTAGAAGGTGATAGGCACATCCAAGATCTCCATGATTGATGGATTTTCTAGCTACAATCATATCTTCACCCTGCCTGAAGATAGAGAAAAGACGACTTTCACCACTCCTTGGGGCACATTCATGTATTCCAAAATTCCCTTTGGATTGATGAACACAGGAGCAACATTTCAACGAGCCATGGACATCGCCTTCATTGGAGAAAGGGATAAATTTGTGGTCATTTATCTTGATGACATAACAATCTTCTCCAAATCTGATAAAGAGAATTGTCAACATCTGAGAAAGGTCTTCTCGAAATGAAAAAGGTTTGGTCTCTCCCTAAATCCCAAGAAGTATTTATTTTCCATGCAGGAAGGAAAATTGTTGGGACACATTGTATTAGTTGAAGTGGTCAAGATTGAGTCAAGTAGGGTCAAGGCTATTCAAGCCTTATCACTTCCCAGATCCAAGAAAGAATTTTAGTCCTTCCTGGGAAAAATCAATTTTCTCAGAAGATTTGTTTCAAATTTCGCTAAATTGGTGAAGCATATCACAACCATGCTCAGAAAGGGGAACGAAGTAAGATGGAATATTGAGTCCAAAGAATCCTTCAACCAAATTAAGAAGGCACTCACTGAAGCACCTGTGCTAATTAGTCCTGATTATTCCAAGGATTTTCTAATTTTTTCCTTTGCTTCATTTGACACAGTGGCTGTTGTTTTACTACAAAAGAATGATGCAGGGCTAGAGCAACCTATTTCTTTTTTTAGCAGAGCATTAAGAGACACAGAAGTCAGATATGACATAATGGAGAAGTAGGCCTATGCCTTGGTGAAAGCCCTCAAGGATTTCAGAGTATATGTTCTACATTCAAAGATCATTGCACATGTTCCTTTAGCTACTATGAAGGAAATCCTCATTCAGCCTGACATAGATAGGAGAAGGAGCAAGTGGATTTCCAGAATCCTTGAATTTGATCTAGAAATAAAACCCACCAAGATAGTTAAAGGCCAAGTTTTAGCCAAGTTGTTGGCTAAATCTAATTGTAAATCTTTGGAGGTTAACTTCATCAACACTTGCTTAGAAAATCAGTAGGCTGAAGTGTTTAATAAAATCCCTCAGGACAACCCCCCATTGGCAGAATGCTCTTGGTACAAAGATATCATATATTTCCTACAAATATTGTGACCTCTAGATGGAATGGGGAAAAGAAAGGAAAGATATTTAAAGCTCAAAGCAATTATATATTGCCTTATCGACCAGGTTTTGTATTGGAAAGACCCCCTAAGAGTGATTTTGAGATGTTTAGACCCACAGGAGGCCCATAATATTATGTTTGATTTTCATGACAGCCTATGCGGGGGACATCACTTCTGGAGAACCAAAGCCTATAAAATTCTCAAGGATGGGTACTTCTAGCCTACTCTGTTCACTGATGTCTGTGCAAAAATCAGGGCTTGCATAAAATGTCAAAAATTTTCTGGGAAGCAGTAGCTCAAGTCCATGCCATTGAAGCCTGTGGCAGCTTCAGGACCCTTTCAGCAGTGGGGCCTAGAATTCATCAGGGAAATTCATCCCACATCAAGTGGTCAGCACAGATGGATCTTGACTTCCCCGAATTATTTTACCAAGTCGATAGAGGATATCCCCACCAGGAGTGCTTCTCATAAGGTGATCATTGGTTTTCTGGAGGATATTATAGTAAGGTTTGGTTGCCCGAAAAGGATTGTCACTAATAATGCCGCATCCTTCAAGGCTGAGCCATTAATCTTGTTTTGTGAGTAGTTTTGAATTTCATTAATTCACTCAACCCCTTGCTATCCACAAGGAAATGGATTAGCAGAGTCCTCTAACAAAATCCTGATAAAGATCATCAAAAGACTATTAGAAGACAACAAGAAAGCATGGGATTCAAAGCTCAAGTTTTCTCTTTGGGTTGATAGAGTGACAACAAAGAGTTCCATGGGCATCTCCCCTTTCCAGCTTGTATATAGAACTGAAGCAGTTTTTCCTTCTCCTCTTTCCTTACCGATGGCAAAGTTCTTCCAAGATTGCCAGGAAGAACCTGATGACATGATCAGGAGGATGCATCAGCTGGTCAAAGTGCAGTAGGCTAGGGAGAAACTACTGGACAAATCACATGAACGTCAATAAAAGATCAAGCAAGCCTTTGACAGAAAGGTGAGAAAAGAGGATTTCTAGCTGGGAGATCTAGTACTCAAATGGGATGCACCCAAGCAGGACAAGGGAAAGAATGGTAAATTTGAAGCCCTTTGGATTGGACCCTTCAATATTTCTGACGGATTTCCAAATAATACTTACAGGTTGCAAAATCTAGAGGGTGATGAAGTGTTTGGTGGCCCGGTAAATGGGCACTTCCTTAAAAATGTTTTTGTTTAAAATCCATAGTCGGCATCCCACCATTGTAAATATAATTCTTGTTTTACGTTTTTGTTTTTAGTAGGAGACTCCATAACCCAAAGTAAAGGCACTAGAGCTATGCATTCTTGGTAGCTCACAGGGAGCATGCTATCCCCTATGGAGCCAATGTTAGCATATAAACTTGTCAAAGTCTTGTGAGTTATGGTTTCTACCTAAGTATGTAATTTTGCCTATCTTTCCTCCTTTTGCAGACTCGATCGTAAGGTTTTTCCTCTCGGCTTGTATTTTTTTGTTGTTTATCCTCATCCATTTGATCAACCTATTTTCCTTGTTGGATTTCCTGAGAAGTATCATCCCTAATCCTTTCTGTTTTCCCTGAAGTCGATCACCTCTTTTTACCTTTGTCGTTGATCCTCTTATTTTCCTAAGCCCTTAGCCAATCATCCAAGTGATAGTTCACATGATGCAGCCAAGCACAACACTTAAATTGGTTTGATGTGGAATCAAATCAAGCAAGCAAGCAAGATTAAATTTCAACGGCGGAGATCCATCGGGAAGGTCAGATCGAAGACCATTGACTGATCCAAACCATACAGTTGCATGAAGTATAGCATCAGGCAAAGTTACGAAATTGCGAGTCCATCTTGGTCGTCGATCTTGGGAAGGGTGCATGGCGCAGGATCAACGTTTCACTGACTCATGGGATGGAGCAGTGAAAGGGATGAGTCATGAGGACTCGCAAAACATGAATATGTGAAATAATCAGGGCTGTCCATTCCAGTAGGGCATGTGGTGCCAGATCCAAGCCATAGAGAAATTCATTTCAGGAAGGTGGAAGTGAAAAGTGTCGACATCCCTAGCCCTGAAACACTGATATGATCTGGGCCTGCAAATGAAAAGAGACACATGTTGCTCAATATGGGCGATCGCGATTTCACGACTTGGAGTTTTGAGCATGGAGCACATCGCGAGTTTGTCAAACACGAAATCACGATGTGCCTAAGAATTAATCCTACGATCATAGCCTGGGGTTGTATGGAAAGCAGGGCCATAAAGAAAAGTAGGCTTCTGTCGAGCAGCAGGCAGCTGATATTGTTTGAGAAAATTGATCAAGGCCATTAAATTCAAAGAAGATCTGACTGTCAATCTAGATGGTCATTTCATGGGATCGAGCATCGAGATATTTGAAATCAAGGGGAGTGAAAACTCCCGAAGTACGAAATCCTAAGATTTCATATGTATAAGAACGAGGTCACAGCCTATGGTCACATGGTCAAGGGAGTGGATCCACGCAAAGGATTGAAATGCCCATCTTGGTCACAGAGAAGGATCTGTGTGGCTTCGAGGCGCTGAAGTTTACTCAACGGAGTTTTGAGCTCGCTTGGAACATTCATGGGTGTCAGGCTTCGTCCTGATCCCAATAAAAGTAGTTAATGAAAATGGGGAAGGTGGTTAAAACCACATTTTACCACATAAATGGAAAGCATGGAAAATCTGGCCATGAAGGGTAGATTGTTAGCCGAAAGTTCCCCTGTCATGGATTTTCTTGTGAAGCCCATGCCGATATGATATTACGTCTAACAGAATAATGCAAGTGCAGGCTAACAGAATAATGTTCAGATGCAAAGCGTTGAATGTATTAGCTAGGTCACACTTCTGGCGGTGCCAATTGCTCTGAGTATAAATACTCAGTTTTGATATTTTGTTATGGTCGATGGGAGAGAAAAGCTCCTGTATTGTAAAGTTTTAAGTGAAGCTTCTGGTTCTCTAGTTATGTGTTGTAGTCTGAGATTTCTTGTGTGATGACAGTTAGCTTTCTTGCTCCATCTTGTTTCCTTCCGATACTAGAATAGTTCATGATTGGCTGATTCACATGAATTGTTGTGACTATATTATGATGAATGTTTGAGTATAGTGTCGTTATAACTTATTTCAGTTTCCTTGAGATTTGAATTCAAGACAATCTTGTGTTTAAGTTTTTCCTCTTTACGCTGCTAGGAGACCTGATGTCTGTGATAGACCTCTACACTCCCCTCACCAATTTATTCCCTCTACTCAACCTTACTCCAACTTACTAACTTAAGTTAAATAAAAAACTCACCTACTTGTGCATACCAACCCAGTTTTCTAAGTTAGGGTGATATAATCCCGAGTCTGCGTCCATTAGTCCCCTTTAAAATTTAACCATTGTGACATATAAACTGACGGGTACTGGGCTTAGCTCTATTGCAATCCAGAGGTGACTTATGGTGCTAATAGTTTCCATTGAAGATAGAGATTCAAAAGTGGATAGAAGAACAAGAAAAGGAATTTGCTGAGGCCCATAACAAGAACCCTAATATTAGTATAGAGGATTGGTTAGGAAGGTATATCTTCACTGATATACACGAGATTTTCTTTGGAGGAATTCATAAGGAGCTATACGAGTGGTTAGCCAGATTAGCAGATACCCACTTTGAGATTAGATATAGAACATATGTGGTTTGAACGTCGGCACTGATCAAGAAGGTTAAGAGAGTTGATAACGCTGTGTCAAGAGAAGTATATCATTGTTTGATAGCACCATTGTAGGGTATATTACCGAGTTTTCTATTGATAGAGTAGAGTCATATAGCCAAGCAAAAAGATATTTCTTTAAGGGGATGAGAGGAAAAATTTTACACTTTTTGAAGCTGAAGATCAAGATTCTATTGCATGAGAAGAACATCTTCAAGATCTAGTAGTGGGTCAAATTGAAACGCTAATGTTCAAGAACTCAAACAGCGACAACGATGCCAAAGTTGGACATACACACAGTGGGAGAACCTTTAAAGAGGTTCCTATAGTAAACTTGTTTGAACAGAGCCACAAACCACTCACAGAAGATGAAGGGTTCTACAGTGGAGAAGCACAAGAGCTATTGACCAAGGAGTATTCAAGGTTTGTCGGGCCAGAGGAATAAAAGACTGTAGAACCCCACCGAGAAGAATCATAAACTTTAGGAACTACACAGACTGTTGAAGTAAGGACTATTACTCCTCCTGTTGTTTCAGCAGCATTGAGTAACTAGAGTAGTCAGAGTCACCAGAGTACTCAGAGAACTGTTACCTACAATTCAACACATACTCAATCATAAAACCTAGGAAGATATATGGTAGATGAGATGAGGCTACCTATATTTAGGGGAGATGAATCTAAAGATCTTGATCAACACTGGTTTTTATGTGAAGCTGTATGGAGTATTAAGAAATTCAATGATGAAGCAGTTAAGAGGGATCAGTTCAGTACTACCTTAAGAGACCACACACTGAGTTGGTACGAGAAGTTTTTTAAAGGATTTGCACAGCCTAAACCTCTGAATGAGATCAAGAATGTGTTGAGTGAAAAATTCAAGAAACCCAAGTCAGAGTCGCAGTGCATTACAAAAATGAAAGAAATTAAGCAGAGAGTAGTTGAACTGGTGTGGGAGTTTGATCAGAGGTTTAAGACCTTGACAGGCCATTTGAGCTTCCAGATTCCAGATGAACAAAATAAAGAATGGTTCATTGCTTCCCTCTTGCCACACATTAGAGTACATCTAATGCAATAGAAGATCGCTTCATAGGCTGAGGCTTTGGAGATCGTTATGGAATTAGAATAAGCCCCTATGGGAGAATCTAGCTCAGGTATGAGTCAAATATTGAGTCAGTTCAATAGCTTGTCTCTATAGGTCGAAGATATGAAGAAAGACAAGGGAAAAGATAAAAGAGAAGACATTTGGTGTATCAAATGCAAATCAGAGGTCCATGATAAGGAGCATTGTGCCCTATTTCATGAGTACTTGGCCTCTAGATCTCTGATTCCTTTGAAGAAGGTTAATCTACCTTGGTGTGAGGTATGTAGAAATAGACATTGCTCTGGTGAATGATATTACATGCAAAAATATGTTCATACACCTACAAATCTTTACTGCACATTCTGTAAATCTATGGGACATGATGAGAAACACTGTAGGGCTTATGACCTCTTGCATTAAAGATCAAGAGACACATATAGGATTCAAGGTGAAGTACAGTAGGAAGGAAATGCTATGTAGTTTAACTCTCTAGGAAGAGGAAACTTCAACCCTCATGGTGGATTCATAGGAAGAGGATGAGGAGGATGCATGGGTCGAGGTCGATGTTAGATCATTTGTTATAACTACGCACAACCAAGATACTTGGCAAGTGTCTGTCAAAACCCTTGTACCACTTGTAGCTACTGTAACTCATTTGAACATGTCATTGAAGATTGTCCCATGCTGTTAGCCAAGCTTCAAGAGAGACAAGGAGTGTTGGGCCCTTCATTTTTGGATAAGGAATTGTGCAAGTTTTGACTAAGCACAAGTTGTGAAAGCTTCAACAGAGGTTGGATAGCAGAACAAGAAAGAGCAACAGAAAGCAACTGTGAAATTCAGTGCAACGCCAGCTAAGCAACAAACGGTTGCAACAAAACAAGGAATCATGCAAGCTGAAATAGAAGACACAATCCAGTTATATATAGGATTGAACATAAGTGTAAAATGGTTGTTGCTAGTGTTGTTGAGGTTACTGATGTTACTGACATTGATATTGTTGTTGTTGGTTGTCGCCATTGTTAGTGTAGTTGGTCAGTTGAATCTTGAGTCTGTAGTGAATTTAATCTATCAGTTTGAGAATTGGAGCTCTTCAACATGAGTCCAGAGTCAAGAGTCTATACAGTGCACTACTGTGTAATTCTGAGTCTGTAATCATAGAAATATTCCAAAGATAATATGAAGAAGGACCTAAATTTTCAAATATGATGTGTCTCTGTGTGTTTACTTATGCATTACAATATTTCTTTATGGCATATATGTTCTATTTGATGGTCCTACGTTTAAATGTTTGTCCACAACGTAAGTAGGTTTGACTCTTGCACATGTATGTTTCAGATATGTTCATGTCTCTTACACAAGATTGAGAATGAGTCCTGAAGGCTCTATGGATCCTCTTAAGTATTTTCCCTGCCCTTCCCTATCTATCTATCTTAGAAGTGCTTCGGGTGAGACTTCTTCTCTTCGAAGGAGATGAAAATGCCAACGCTCTAGACTACATGGTACCTTTTGTTGGTAACCTGAGAAGCACCCTGGTCTGATCAAACTCACGCCAACAAAATGGTTTTGTTGCCAGGACCTGCATTAAAAGGGAACCTATAGGGAGAATGATTCCACCGATCCATATATCTGGTATTGATCAATGGTGGGAAAGAAACCGTGATGCCTTCATATGGAAAGAAGCGGAACTGAGGAGAAAATCAGTGGAAAACACTCGTGAAGCAATCTTTTACTCAAAAATATCGAGCGACCAGTACGAGATTTTCTGGGTTAAATTCCCAGAATAATTTTTCCACTAGATAAAGAGGCTCCAAGAATCTCTAGAGTTCCAAAGATGAGTCAAGAGAATCTATGCGTGGAATACCGAAAAGCTAGTAGCACTTCAGAGGCTAGATTGTCTATTTATGCGAGCAGTTGGTTTCTGGGTCAACACCACATTAGAGGGATATATCATCGAATTTGCAACTAAGAACCACCAATGTTTCTCTCTAGCAGAGGCAATTTTCAAGAAAGATGCAAGGGGAAGACTGTTGAGAGAAATCCCCATGTGGATTGAGGTTTTCTTGATGGAGGAGGTGGTGTTGACTATGTACCCGACTGAGATGGCAGCATAAACACCCTCACTTGGGGTAGGGTGAGGTGGGGTGAGAGTCATGGAATGAGAGAGGGGGAGGGTTATTTTACAAAAGGGGGGAAAACAACAAGAAATGGACTCAAGAGATGAGCGAGCCTTGAAGAGAGCCGCCATAGTTGAGAAGTGGTGGTGCAACAAGATCAAGAAGGCAGCAAGAGAGTTCGAGAAGTTGAGGAAAGAGGTGGATCAGAAGAAGTATAGGAAAGATAGATGTAATAATTGCAGAAGATGAGAAGACAGGAATGAATGGCCAGTCAAAGATTAAATGAGAGAGAAGCAAAAATAGAAAGAAGTCCCCAGGAGGTGGGACAAGAAGGAGAAGGTGCAGACATAAGAGAGGAAGAAGCTGACATGAATCTAGGAGAAGAAAGAGAAGATTCAGCCCCGATAACAAGAGAGATCGGGAATCTGTCCAAAGAGATCATCCCATTCGAAGTAAATGAGACCCCCTAGATCAAATAAAATTGCCCCAAAGCCAGTGGCGCGATCCCCGAATCACCCATACCCCAAGTGTCTTCTATACAAGTAGTAAGTTCGATACTACCTTCTCATGCTAGTTATGTTCCAGTACAATTATTTAGTTAGTCACAACCAAGAAGTGTGAGTACAAGGAGGATATTGGGATCCCCTGGTAGATCGCAAGCAGGACCGTTAGGATTCATATTGATAGGAACAACAAGATCAACAATGGTTGGCCATGCGGGAGGTTTGATTGCTCGATACCTAGAATTTTGGGGCAAGGGAGATGAAGACATTAAGCAATCTGGATATACAGAGGTACTCCAGATGCGAATAAGATGGTTGAGTTCCAGACTACCTTGAGAGGTCATGCTCTCAAGTGGTACATGAAGAGCATTGAGCCGAGAGTGCCAGTAACGCAAGGTCAATTGTTCACACTTGGCCAGGTACAGACAAGGTTCATAGCAAAGTTCAAACTACCCCAGTTAGGACAACAGACTCTATCTGAGTTGTGTGAGATCTAATAGCAGGAAGGTGAATCAAACTGGGAATACAACCAGAAGTTTAAAGATGCCATAGGGAGGTTGGCACATCCAATCAACAAAGAACATCAAAGGGAGTGGTACATTCAAGGGTTGCTACCTCTGACTTGGATTCTGCTGACGCAACAATGGATAACCACATTAATAGATGGCTTAGAGCATTCGATGAATATTGAATCCATGGAAGGATACCCTAGGAGCATGAGAGTGACCAGACCCATAGTAGATGTGAATTTGGTGCAATTACAAGGGAAGATATCGACAGTTACATAAAATATTTAAGAGCTTACAATACCTAGACCAGGACGACCACATGTTTGGTGCATCGACTATTATACGGAAGGTGATATGGAAAACGAATGTCCACGAATAAGTGGAATGGGACCCCCTTAGAATCTGATGATACACCCACCAGGACCCATGGGAGGAGTGGCGTAAGTGTCGATGAACTTACCATTCCATAACCCCACCCCATATCATGCTTTCCCAGGAGGCCAAGTAGCACCAACAACTGAGTATTTTGAAATCTATCGAATCCATGGGCATGGGCCAAGACAATTCCCCATCATGTAGAAATATTTGACAGTACCAAACACAATACACCATGATTTCTGCGCATATACCATGCATACTACCAATCAATGTAGAGTGTTGGATGCACTAGCAGACAAATTAGATCGAACAATATCCAGGGTGAATGAAAACCCTCAGGGACCAGGAAGAGGTCGAGGAGGTGGAGCTGGAGGAGACTTCAAAGGAGGAAGAACTGGGGGAAGAGGGCCAAGTATATGCTATAACTATTATGAGCAAGGTCACATGGCTAGAGATTGTCCTCATCTAAGGCAGCCATGGTGCTATCACTGCAGAACCAATGGGCACGCAACTGAAGACTGCCCAGAGTTAATTGCAAAATGGGTGGATAGAGTACAAAAAAGAGGAACTAATATTATCAGTTTAGAAATCAAGAGGATTTCTAAGGGACAATTTCCCAACCTTAATATTGTTACTCGAGGAGGAGCGAAGACATGAGCTGATGCTAATACTCTACCTTAGATACAGAAGGTGGCACCTAAAGAAGACAGGTATGACCCTCTAAAACAAAATCTATTCTTTAAATATGTCATAGAAATATTTCAGAATATTCCTAGCCCGAAGATGCAAGAGAAACCCCCACAACCTATTGTTTATCCTAAGATGGCACAAGTTCCTGCCTCACCCCCTGCACCTAGAAACCCTGTAGCCATGCCGAGACAACCTGAGCAACCTCAAAATGTAGTTGACCTTTGGTTTCAATTATTCTCTAACATTATGGGGAATGATCAACTAACAGAAAAGGTGCAATTCGCTATACCTAGTTTTAGGGAACGAAGAACCCCTAGAGGCAAGAATAAGGGATAATCTTCTTGAGAAGAGTACCTAGAGAGTGAATCAAAGAAAAGTACAAACCAGAAAAGAATTTAGACTAGTAGCCCAGTTAGATGAATTTGAAATTAAGGACGTCATGTTGGATCTAGGATTTGATGTGAACATTTTTCCTAAGAAGACCTGGGAATCCTTAGGAAAACCTAGGCTAACATATTCCCCAATTCAGTTGAGAATGAAAAACCAATATTTTATCTTCCCCATAGGAAGACTGGAGAATGTGGACATAGATGTTGCGGGAGTAAAGACAGTGGTTGACTTTGAAGTCATTGAGATCATGGGAGATAATGACCCCTACCTTGCACTACTTGGCATCGATTGGGCCTATGAAAATTATGCATTAATTGACTTAAAGAAAGACACTATGACCTTTGAGGTTGAGGGAATCAAGGTAGTTCAACCTTTGGATCCATATGTAGGACCCAGGTATACAGAACCAACAGACAATAATATGGAGGGACAAGACTTGGACCAGTTGTATACTGTAATAGCTAGGGTAAGAAATGATTATATAAAACCCACTGATGATGGATTAGTATGTTAGAGCAGCATACAGTCAGCAGATGAAGATTCAAAATTGGATTTTGACAGTTGGCAACAAGGTTCGTATGAAATATTCTCAAGAAGATGTCCAACTGTCAGAGTGACCAGATGGGTTGGGACCGAAGTTAGAGAACACCTGGTATATGATGGCACCTTAGATCTAGAGATTTTTCTACACAACATGGAAGAAAATGTAAGAGAAGATCAAAGAATCTCAGTACTAGAAGTAGCTTTTCAGAACACCCCTACCATATGGTGGGCTAATCATAAATCTGTATTCAGAACTTTGGATGAGGTGAAACAAGCTATCAAATACAAGTTCCAAAATAAGGGGCAGCTGGAATCAGAGATGCAAACAGATCTTCAAGTTGTGCAACTTTTCAGTGGAGAATCAAATCCTAGAATACATATTGAACAGTGCATGACACAGTGGCAAGCTGCGATGATACCCTCTCACTTCTGGGTTTAGGTATTTCCCCACTCCCTAGGTCCAATCCTGAAATCTTGGTTTATACATGAGGAAACCGTAAGACAAACCAATGACTGGAAAACACTGGCAGCTCAATTTTGCAAGGACTTCTCATTTACAAGTAAGTACCCTGAGCTTGAAGTAGTCCTGCAAAATATTAAAGAATTTATTTTTATTGATAGTGGTAATGAGGAATTAGACTTAGTGGTATGTGCCAAACATAGCCAAGAACTCCAGACTAATATCCAATTGCCCTTGATTGAGAAACCTATAGAATGCTACCAGATTATCAGATATTTAGAAATCCTAGATGATTTAGGGCAATTGAGGAACCTAGCCATCAAAGAGACAGAGGGGAGAAGAGAAATTCAAAACACCATACCCAGCTACACTGATAGTTCCTACAATCACCCATTAAGATTGTGCAAAATAAATATAGGGACGACAAAGAAACCCAAGATAGCTATGGTAGGAGACTTCTAGGATGAGAAAACCAGTCAAGAAATACAGAGTTTGTTGCGAGAATATGAGGATTTTTTACCAAAGAAATTTTCAGAGTTAAAGGGAATCAAAGGAGTTATGGGAGACATGAAGATTGAATTGAAACCAAGATCCAAGCCTGTCAGACATAGACCATACCATATTAACCCTAGAGTAAAAGAGAATATTAAGAAGGAGATAGATAAGATGTTGGAAGAATAGCTCATTTTTGTAGTAGAAGAAGCAGAGTGGGTTAGCCCGATAGTTATTCAAAGCAAGAAAGGCACAGAGGATATTAGAGTCTGTGTAGACTACAAAAGTATCAATTCTTCATGTGTGCATGTTGGCCCTTGATCAAGTTTTGGGAGATCCTTGGTTAAGTTTGACCTATTTTTAAACTTCGATAGCCTATCGAAGACAGAGTGCAAGAAGAAGCAGAGATCGTGGGATCTCAGCCCCTTTTTGGTTCCTTTTTGGGATTTTGGATTATGTAATGGGTATGGGATGTTGACCCATGGGTTTACCCATGTTTAGGCCTATTTTGTAAAGTATAAATAGATGTCTAGGCAATGTAAGAAGAGAAAAATTATGAATGGATAAGTGCTATATCTATGTGACTAAAAGATTGTAAGTGCTTTGTGCATACTGTGTCAGACTTGTAGAGTTATTTGCAAGTAATTGTAAGGAGGCTTGGTGCCATACCCAAACTCAAAGAAGGAGGATCTGACGGAGTGCGCGCAGATCTCCTATCTTCTGCGGAGTAGGATTTTGATGCTATGTGCCTGTAAGAAGCTTAACAGAGATAATAAAGAAGAAGAATTGGTGGACGTAGCACCAAGGTGGGGGTGAACCATGTACATGTTGTGTTGCTATGCTTTGTGCCATGTGTTGATGTGTTTATGCCTTTATTTTCTAATTTCTTTGATATAGATGGATAGATTTGTTTATGCTTTGTGCTAATGATGTATATGTATGTTAGATCTGAACTATGTGAACTTAATCAGTGCTTAAATATGTTAGATCTAATCTATCTCTTTATGCTAAGTGCTTGGATACATTAGATCTAAATGAATGTTGTGATGCTCTTTTTTATCTGCGGAGTAGATAGTGGTTAAATATTGATGAATTGTCGGTGATAAGTGCTCTGTTAAGTATTACAATCACAGATCTGTGTCCCAGCTAAGGTTGTAGACACCTAAGTTTTGCAACCACCCCTGCCTCTACCTCTGGTGAGACTTCATCTACTTCGCAGGTGTCACCGAAAGGGCTGGTAGTTAGGGTTTTGTTGGTGCATTGTTGTAGCATTGAACCCTAGGTCTGCCCCTGTGCCAAAAAATGGTTACCAAGTTTTGGGAGATCCTTGGTCAAGTTTGACCTATTTTGGAACTTCGACAACGTATCGAAGATAGAGCACAAGACGAAGTAGAGATCGCAGGATCGCGGCTCCTTTTTGGGTCCTTTTTTGGATTTGGGATTATGTAACGGGTATAGGATGTCGGCCCATGGGTTTACCCATGTTTAGGCCTATTTTTGTAAAGTACAAATAGATGTCTAGGTAATGTAAGAAGAGAACAGTTATGAATGGCTAAGTGATAGAGCTATGTGATTGAAATATTGCAAGTTCTCTATGCATACTGTGTGAGACTTCCAAAGCTATGTGCAAGTAATTGTAAGGAGGCTTGGTGCCGTACCGGAACTTGAAGAAGGAGGATCTGGCAAAGTGCACGCAGATCTCCTGTCTTCTGCAGAGTAGGATTTTGATGCTATGTGCCTGTAAGAAGCTTAACATAGATAATAAAGAAGAAGAGTTGGTGGACGTAGCCCCAGGGTGGGGGTGAACCACGTACATGTTGTGTTTCTATGCTTTGTGCCATGTGTTGATGTGTTTATGCCTTTATTTTCTAATTGCTTTGATATAGATGGATAGATCTGTTTATGCTTTGTGCTAATGATGTATATGTATGTTAGATATGAACTATTTGAACTTTCTCAGTGCTTAAATCTGTTAGATCTAATCTATCTCTTTATGTTAAGTGCTTGGATATGTTAGATCTGAATGAATGCTGCAATGCTCTATTTTATCTGCGGATTAGATAGTGGTTAAATATTGATGAACTGTTGATGCTAAGTGCTCTGTTAAGTATTACAATCACATATATGTGTCCCAACTAAGGTTGCAGACACCTGAGTCCTGCAACCACCCTTGCCTCTACCTCGTGTGATACTTCATCTGGTTCGCAGGTGTCGCCGAAAGGGTCGGTAGTTAGGGTTTTGTTGGTGCGATGTTGTAGCATTGAACCCTGGGTCTACCCTTGTGCCAACAGTGCATGACCCTTTCCCAACACCCTTTACAGATGAGGTGCTAGAACAGGTTGCACGGGGAATGAAGCATACTCGTTCACAAACGGATTTTTAGGATACCACCAAGTCAGGATCGTTGAAGAGGACAAAAAGAAAACCACTTTCATAATAGAATGGGGATCCTTCGCATACAATGTGATGCCATTTGGCTTAAAGAACACCCCTGCAGTTTTCTCAAGGAATGTGATAGCAACTTTTAGAGAGTTCATTCACAAATTTATAGAAGTCTATATGGATGATTGGAAAATATATAGCATGCTCAAGGAACATGTAACATTGTTGCGGCTAATGTTTGACATATGCAGAGAGTTGCAGATCTCATTGAATCTCAAAAAGTGTATCTTCTGTGTACCACATGGAAATTTGTTGGGCCATATAGTCTTCCAAGAAGGAGTATTGGTAGACCCAGCCAAAGTTACGATCATTGTGAATATGCCTCCACCTACGAGTGTTAAACAGTTGTGCTCCACACTGGGACACACCGGCTACTATCATAGGTTCATCCGAATATATGCCAACATTACTGCACCTCTGGAAAACCTACTGAAAAAGGATGAAACGTTCCAATGGACTCCAGAATGTGATAAAGCATTTGAGACACTAAAGGAGAAACTTATCACAACACTGATCCTAATATTCCCAAATTGGGAGAATGAATTTAACGTCCATGTAGATGCCTCAAGAATTGCATTGGGAGCTATCTTAACGCAACCGGGTGATGGAGATATGGATCACCCTATCTATTTTGTGAGTCAGAAATTGTCGTAAGAAGAAAGAAACTACACAACGAAAAAAAGGGAGGGTTTGGCCATGATTTATGATTTATAGAAATTTAGACATTATTTGTTAGGATCTCATTTCAAATTCTTTACTGATCATTCTGCATTGAAATATCTAGTTAACAAACCTATGTTTGAAGGGAGAATTTGTAGATGGTTGTTGTTATTTAAGGAATTTTCCTTTGAAGTTATCATCAAGCCAGGAAAATGCAACATAGGACCTGATCACCTATCCAGGTTAGATTCAGGGGAAAGTGGTGGAGCAGTAGATGATCAGCTTCCAGATGAAGACTTGTTCAGGATTGAGGCCATACTGGAATACCTGGAGGACATAGAATTCTTCCTAAGTACAGGGGCCTGTCCAGAAACATATTCTACAACCCAGAAACACCACATGGTTGTTAGAGAAGTGGAATACCATTTCATCGTTGAACAGTTGTATAAACTAGGACTAGACAACATCCTCAGACGATGTGTACTAGATCATGAAAGACAAAACATACTCTAGGAATTCCATAGTGGAGTTGCAGGAGGCCACATAGGAGGAAAGACCACTACACAGGAATTTCTACAAGAAGGACTTTGGTGGGCAACACTCTTCAAGGATGAGAAAGTATACGCTAGATTGTGTGATGTTTGTCAATGAGTGGGTAAGTCGTCATGCCGAGACGAACTATCACCACAACCAGTTAGAGCTCTACAAGAATTTGAGAAATGGGCAGTTGACTTCATTGGACCAATCAACCCATCGCCAAGAATTCAAAGGCTAGGTACATCATTACCACAACTAACTACCTTACCCGTTGGGAATAAGCAACATTTGTACAGGATTGTTTGACAGATACTGCTGCCAGGTTCATTTTTGAGAATATCATTACTCGGTTTGGATGTCCCAAGATCCGAAGCAGCGATTAGGGAGCTCATTTCATTAGCAGCACTATAACAACACTTACAATAGAATTTATGATTCAACATCACAAGAGAATTCCATACCACCCACAGGCCAATGGCACAATCGAATCCTTCAAAACAATTCTGGAAATGGTGTTAACAAAGGTCTGTTGTGCAAATCGGGAGGACTGGGACGACAAAGTTCTAGCTATACTATGGGATTACAGGACAACCACAAAGAAACTCCACGGGTACACACCATTCTAGTTAGTTTATGGTAGAGAAGCAGTGGTGACTGCAGAATTCATCACTCCAAGTCTATATATTGCACAAGTCACACGTATGACATAGGAGGAATCAGTGGCGTAGAGACTTATGGAGTTACAAGAACTCAAGGAGACCAAATTTCTAGCAGACTTCCATCAGTCAGTTGAAAAAGAAAGAAAAAAATCTTGGCATGACAGGCACATTAAGACCAAGGTATATATGCAAGGCGACAAGGTGCTACTCTATGATAGTAGGTACCAGAAGCATCCTGGCAAGCTGCACATGCACTGGTTAGGACCATTCATAATTGCAGAGATCCGACCCTCAGAAGCAGTTAAACTCGTGTAACTGGATGGTGTGTTGTGACCAGGATGGGTGAATGGTGCTCGCCTAAAGCCCTACCTGTCTCAAAACTAAGAAAGAGGGACTGTCCCTCTAGTCCAAAGGAGCTTGTACATTAATTAAATTTGAG
>JASDQU010435421.1:30101-40288 GCA_032191745.1 Picea mariana | reverse complement strand
GTTCCACACTAAAAAAGGGGAAGGCGTTTTCTAGGTGACAGTGGCAACACTTCCGTGTTACACTCATCCTTTGTACCTTGTGAGGGCTTTGCACTAGGGTGAAAGTTTGTGTGGTAATAATGCAAAACAGTCATTAGAATTTGTTTTAATATGTATTTCATTTTTTCATTGTTAAGCTCATATTGTATCCAAATTTACTCATGTCCTTAAAATGACCTTAAAGTGTGATATGACCTTGAAATGACAATTTTGTGAAAACTAGAAAGTGTGATATCATCTTAAAATGACAATTTTTCATCTGTAATATGATTTTGAAATGACAATTGATAAAAAGTGTGATATGACCTTGACAATCAGTGGAAATTATGATATGACTTTGAAATGACAATTTTATGGAAAGTGTGATATAACTTTGAAATAGAAAATGTGATATGACTTTGAAATAACAATTGATGGAAAGTGTGATATGACCTTGAAATGACAATTTTGTGGAAACTGGAAAGTGTGATATCATCTTAAAATGACAATTTTTCATCTGTAATATGATTTTGAAATGAAAATTGATAAAAAGTGTGATATGACCTTGACAATCAGTGGAAAGTATGATATGACTTTGAAATGGCAATTTTATGGAAAGTGTGATATAACTTTGAAATAGAAAATGTGATATGACTTTGAAATAACAATTGATGGAAAGTGTGATATGAACTTGAAATGAAAATTTTGTGGATGATGCATCACTGATTGTGTAAACCCATCACACAAGGAGTCCCAGAAACAAATTGCAAGGAATTTTGTCAATTTTGTCAATTTTTTGAAATTTTGGTATTTTGACAGTTTTGATGTACAGAAGCGTAACGTGGCCACGCTGCTCTTTCTCTCAAACGATCTAAATGATGAAAAAGTTACATGATTGGATAGGTATTTATATGTATTTCAAATATATATAATCGGTTGGCAATTTAAGATCACAGTGTTGAAGAAAAATCCAAAACACATGATAAAAAACAGGTCTCTGCCACTTTTTCAAGACCTTCACTACTCTTCTAGGAGTAACTTTGGGAAAACATATTTTTCTCTGTCAAAAGGTGTCCATTTGATTTTATTGAGGTGTCTAATGACAACTAGATGCCCTCAACTTTCCATTGAGCCTTTCAGAGCTGGATTTGGAGTAGTGGAAGGCTTTCAAAAGTCCTATCCAATGTTGGCATTGTGTTTTTTATTGATGTTGTGTTTCTGGGAAATGTGACAACATGGCGATTTTTTGTTTCATACATCGATTCTTTGATCTGTGTTGGCTCATACCTGAACACTTTCCCACCCTTATGGTACCATTTTGGAGTTTAAAACACAATTCAACTGTAGTGATTCTGAAGTTATCTCAAAAACATGAAAAATAGGCTAAGGAAAGTGCTAAAGAAGCCAAAGAGGAGAGATAGACTTGATATATTGGATGATGCATCACTGATTTTGTAAACCCATCACACAAGGAGTCCCAGAAACAAATTGCAAGTAATTTTGACAATTTTGGCAAATTTTTGAAATTTTTGGTATTTTGATAGTTTTGATGTACAGAAGCACAGCGTGGCCATGCTGCGCTTTCTCTCAGATGATATAAATGATGGAAAAAGTTACATGATTGGATAGGTATTGAGTTTTAATTCACACATATATACTCTATTGGCAATTTCAGATCACAATGTTTAAGAAAAATTGAAAACACATGATGAAAAACAGGTCTCTACCACTTTTTCAAAACCTTCGCTGCTCTTCTAGGAGTAACTTTGGGAAAACATATTTTTCTCTGTCAAAAGGTGTCCATTTGATTTTCTTGAGGTGTCTAGTGACAACTATATACCCTCAGGTTTCCATTGAGCCTTTCAGAGCTAGATTTGGAGTAGTGGAAGGCTTTCAAAAGTCCTCTCCAAGGTTGGTGCTGCATTTTTTATTGATGTTGCGCTTCTGGGAAATATGACAACATAGTGCTTTTTTGTTTCAGACATTGATTTTCTGATCTATGTTGGCTTATACCTGGAAACTTTCCCACCCTTATGGTACCATTTTGGAGTTTAAAACACAATTCAACTGTAATAATTCTGAAGTTAGCTCAAAAACATGAAAAATATGCTAATGAAAGTGATAAAGAAGACAAAGAGGAGATATAAACTTTATCTCTTGGATAATGCATCATTTATTGTGTAAAACCATCACACAAGGATTCCCAGAAACAAATTTCAAGGAATTTTGACAATTTTGGCAATTTTTTAAAATTTTTGGTATTTTGACAGTTTTGATGTATAGAAGCACAGCGTGGCCACGCTGGGCTTTCTCTCAGACAATCTAAATGATGAAAAAGTTACATGCTTGGATAGGTATTGAGCTGTAATTCACATGTATATACTCTGTTGGCAATATCATATCATAATGTTGAAGAAAAATCCAAAACACATGATAAAAAACAGGTCTTTGCCACTTTTTCAAGACCTTCGCTGCTCTTCTGGGATTAATTTTGGGAAAACATATTTTTCTATGTCAAAAGGTGTCCATTTGATTTTCTTGAGGTGTCTAATGAAAACTATATACCCTTAGGTTTCCATTGAGCCTTTCAGAGATGGATTTGGAGTAGTGGAAGACTTTCAAAAGTCCTCTCCAAGGTTGGTGTTGCATTTTTTATTGATGTTGTGCTTCTAGGAAATATGACAACATAGTGTTTTTTTGTTTCAAACATCAATTCTTTGATCTATGTTGGCTCATACCTGGACACTTTCCCACCCTTATTGTACCATTTTGGAGTTTAAAACACAATTCAACTGTAGTGATTCTGAAATTAGCTCAAAAACATGAAAAAGAGGCTAAGGAAAGTGCTAAAGAAGCCAAGGAGGAGAGATAGACTTGATATCTTGGATGATGCATCAGTTATTGTGTAAACCCATCACACAAGGAGTCCCAGAAACAAATTGCAAGGAATTTTGACAATTTTGGAAAATTTTTGAATTTTTTGGTATTTTGACAGTTTTGATGTACAGAAGCGCAGAGTGGCCATGTTGTGCTTTCTCTCAGACGATATAAATGATGAAAAATTTACATTCTTGGATGGGTATTGAGTTGTACTTCACATGTATATACTCTTTTGGCAATTTCAGATCACAGTGTTGAATAAAATTCCAAAACACATGATAAAAAATAGTTCTCTGCCACTTTTTCAAGACCTTCGCTGCTCTTCTGGGAGTAACTTTGGGAAAACATATTTTTATCTGTCAAAAGGTGTCCATTTGATTTTATTGATGTGCCTAATGAAAAATATAAACCCTCATCTTTCCATTGAGCCTTTCAGAGCTGGATTTGGAGTAGTGGAAGGATTTCAAAATTCCTCTCCAAGGTTGGCACTGCGTTTTTTATTGATGTTGCATTTCTAGGAAATATGACAACATAGTGCTTTTTTGTTTCAGACATCGATTCTCTGATCTATTTTGGCTCATACCTGGACACTTTCCCACCCTTATTGTACCCTTTTCATTTTTTTTTTAAACTTCAAAAATGTAAAAACAAAACAATATATTTATGTATGCACGTATGTATTCATCTTGACTTTTAATTTGACATATTTTTGGGTCAAATTTGATTTTAATAGATATATATATATATGTTTGAATATATGAAGTTATAATGGAATTCAAATAATTATTTCTATCGAACTTAATGGTAAATTTGATCACATTTCTTTGCAGAGATGAACTTTTTTTGAACTTCATTGTTCCATGAATTTGAACATGAACACAAACCAGGTTACTTAGCAGCCAGGAAACATCTTGAGAGCATTCCCCAGGGGTTTCATACTAGTTTATGAACCAGAAAGGTTGTGTAGTAAGGAAGCTAGGGGGTCTAGGTTTTAGTAGCATAGGAGTATGTGTAAGGGGATGTTCTTGCCCTGTAGCTAGCATATTTGATTGTTTTGTTTATGTTTTGTGTGATACTTTATGATCGACTTATATGCTTTTGTCTGTGTTGTCATGATTATATAGTTATCTGCAATTATTATGAATTCAAAGTTGTGCAACTTCAATTAGAAGCCATAATTGAATCCAAAATCGACATTGATATATAAATAAATGACATGAAGTTGTGATAGTGTGCCCATCATGGGAATTTGTGTATTGTATTGACGTAGTTTTAAATGAAATTAATGTACTACTTGATCATGGGGTTAGCCACTTGATTGCTCCTACATGTTATGTTCATTTGGATGATATAGGGAATAGCCAATGATAATTGTTGGGGAATATGTTGATTGCAAATGACAAAGAACTTATCATTTACCTATAGGTTGTAATTGACATAGCTTGATTTCGATGTGGCCTTTGTAGGGATCACTTGATCGAATTTCAACCATAATTGTGTGTGTAGTAGTATTAACTGATTATAACAAATCATTGTAATGATGGATTTGGATCAATTTGTATATAAGAATAAATATTTTCAATGATGGGGAAGTATAAAAATCTTCTAATGGGATATATTGCAGTAGCAAGTGGAGTTTATAGGCTAGAGACAACTATAAAAGAGAATCAGAACTGGTCTGAAGAAATTTTCTAATTTTGATTCAAGTTATCATCTTTTGATTCTTTGCTTCTTGAGTTCTGAATGTGAGATGAATGTGAACTCTTCATTTTCCCTAGTCGTGTTAGCCCTTTCTCCTTTTAGTTTTGTTTGAATCTTGTTAGACCTGGAAGTCAAGTTCAAACTATTGTTAGACTATATGTCGTATGCATCATGTTTTCCCTAGACATAGGAATAGTAATTCAGAGCACTAGTATGGTAAAATTTGGATCAATTTTAGTAACATGGTACCTATTTTATTCATGTTGTTTAACTTTACCCAAAGAACTATGTTGTATCCTAAGTGGTACATTTGAGGAACAGTTTTTATGAAATAATTGATATTGGAGCACCCTAAATGGATCTAGATGTATTACATGCTTGTTTTTGGAAGTATCATGGAGCCTTTCAATTGGATTTTGTTAATTTTAGGTAGACAAATTAGATTTTCCTTTACTCTAATTAGTATTGTTGTCATGATGGAAATTATTATTCTACTTAACAAGTAGACTGTATGTATGACAAAATCGTGATCATGAACCTAGTTGATATTGCTAATGGAAAGCAACGCCATGTGCCATACCATGATTCCAAGCTCACTTTTCTCTTACAGGTAAAACCATCACAACTGTAAAATATTTTTATCTTTATTACAGTTAATATATTTTTATGTGTTCAGTGCTTCCTTGAAATGTTTTAGCATATCCTTAAATGAAAGAGTGAAAAAATACCAATGGGGCCTAGGGTCACTAGTGAGATTGACAGAGTGTTGAGCAATCCACTAGGGTTCCATTGTTGTTGTGGTATATCCCAAATGAATGGCACATCAAAATGTAATGAATCTAGGTACAACTTACAAGTCCCATTAATTTGGCAGAATAATTAACACTTATACATGGCATCTAAGTCAAAGGAATTCTATGTAATGTGGTGCAGCTCTTCAAGACATGTTCCTGGAAGCACTTCCAAAAACAAGAAAAAATTTAAAATTAAATAATTGTATTGTTTTTACAGGATTCACTTGGCGGAAACTCAAAAACTACAGTCATCACAAACATTATCCCGTCTAGCTGGTAGTGTTGATATACTTATCTTGATATTTCAAATGTGTATTTTCCATACCATACTTTACACATTTATGTATCTTGTTACTGATTCTTTGGTGATTTATGTTGTCCTATTGTGGCTGTGACTACATAATGTATATTATACATGTAGTTGTGCAATAGAAACATTGAGTACACTGAAGTTTGTACAATGGGCAAAGTTCATACAGAATACGGTTAGTTCTGTTTAATTTTTCTTAGGTTTTGATTAATTTTCTTTTGATCTGTCTTGTATCATCTTGGTAATTATGTTTCTTTCCCATGTGAGTGATTTCCCTGCAATCCAACAGTAAATATTTATTGATTTATGATTCTCTATTGTTAAAAAGGTGGTTATCAATGAAGACACAATGGAAGACGTTTCATTTTTGTGGGAGCAGATTGAGCAGTTGAAGGTCATCCTTGCTCGACAATAAATTCGATAAAATGATTTTAAACACAATGTTTCTCATTCATTGTCTATGAGTGATATGATTATTTGTTTTTGTTCTTAGCAGAGGGAACTACACCACACACAGTACATTCAAAGGTCTTCACCTTATTGCTATTTAGTGTTCCCTGGAAATTTGGGGGGAACTTCTATCTGTTACCCGCGTACACCCTGCCACTCTATTTCTAAATTGGTGCAACAATGTCTATTAATTGAATGTTGAATGTTGAATTTCTCTTATTGTTTTTTTGTTGAATTTTCTTCCTGTGTCAGATTTTCACATTGCTAAAGGACAGATTGTTGTTTCCTTCTCATGACTATAGGGGCCAGATAGCTAAATGTTGAATTTCTATGAAGGAAAATGTACCAAAAAAATCATCCTTTTGAGGTCCCATATTTGACCTCCATCATTTTTCTTTTCTTTTTGGCATGTATTGTCCCTTCTTCTCTTTGATGGATTTAATTATAGGACTTTTCTATGTTTCTTTCATATTCTTTGTTGGCTTCCTTCAAATTTTGATGGAGATGGCTATACTGAATAAGATATATAAATAAACCAAGTAGCTACCATCACTGGTACTTGCTTAACAAGTCACATTGTCCAATCACGTTGATATGTGTGGAAGCATATTAAAATGTAATGTGACTTAAATTATTAATTGTGAAAACAAAACAAAAAAGAAACAAAAAATGAGACAACAAAACCAAAAGAATTGAACCCAATATAATTCTAGATGTGATTGAATTATACAATTCTACTTTTGTTACCATGGATTTACAAAAGATAGACAGTGTTCATTTGCCAATAACAAAATTAGAATTGCTTCTTTATGAAGGGAAGACAATTCAATTTTATTCCAATAATACAAGTGTCTTTGTTTACAAAATGACATGCAGGTCACAACCTGATAAACACTACAATATGGCCATGAAATATCATAATTGAATATAGACATAAAGTGCAACATTAGAATTACATAAACCCAAACAACTGAATGCAGGTCCAAGTATTTGAATATTTGATGCATTTACAACCAATTAAGATATGAGAAAAGATGGATTTTTGGACGTAATGAATCCTGAAGCATCTGAAAGATGGATTTCTGGACTTTTGGAGTTCAAATGTCCATGTTCTACCTGCTGACATGTACAAGAGTTGGGTTAGTTTTGATACCAAAAAGAATATTTTTCTAGCTTGCCTTAAGTAATTATTTGACACACAAAATATAAGCTTCATAAATTTGATAATCTTAACAACTTACAAAATTATTTGGAAGAGAATACACTTATAGGAAACTTGAATGTCTTGTGGAAGGTCCCATTGATAGAGGGTCACATCTACAAAAACAAATATGATAATGATACTTTAAAAACAATAAATTATTAAATTAAGAGGGTAGAAAAGTTAACATAGGATTGCATACCTAGAACTTGTCCCAACTCCACCTTCAGAAACATCAGATATCTTACATTTTCTATTTTTCTCTATTGTTCTCATCACTATACTAAGCTCAGTTGTTTCTCGAAGGTGGTTTTTCTTCTTAAATCCATCTATTTTACACCTATAAAATGCTTGACCCATTTGCACAAGAACATCTAAATGATTGGAACCCCCTCCTTTCTATGTGCATCTATGGTAAATGGTATGAGCTAGCTTATGCGATTTCTCCATACCCTGTGTACCCCAAATGGCCAAGCTTCCATATTTTCTTGCAAACCATGGTCCATGTGCAAATAATTGATGCTACAAACATTGGCATCAATCTATCTTAGAATACCAAACAAATGTATGAAATGAAGTTAATTTACAATAAATTATGTATAGTAAAGAAACGTACAAAGGAAAGTGCTAGTGGTATGAAATTAATATGTGTACCATATAATGTGTCATATGGTTGTCTCCCCAGGATTCTATCATTTCTCTTATGAAGTCTGTAATAGCTTCTTGAAAGGTTATTGCATCACCTTCCATGAATTTTTCCTTATCCATCAGTAGAAAAAAAGATGAAAGTGACCTCCAAGCACATTTCTTCTTTCTAGTTGATTCACACCCTTCACTAGTGCGATCATCTTCTGCATCAATTAATTCTTCATACAATCCCCAACATCCATGTCCACATTTTTTTTCAAGAAAGCGATGTGCCTTGACACTTGACATTGATGGCTTTGTTGGAAGATTTCCTCGTGTACCTGACCTCTTAATATATTTTTCAATTTTAACATGTCCACCATGCAAACCTGCTTTTGAAAGAATGTGTTCAATTGCCTCAATTGACTTTTTACTTTCAGCCTGTGGGCTTTTGTGTCATGCAAAAAAAATAGATAAATACACCATATTATCAACAATTCTCACAAATGCATGCAAAGTGCACATGTGCACCCTAATCAATGGTATAGGAAGCATTGCATCTAGATTTGGATCAAGTTCATCATGGTTGGGAGGAAGGTTTTGATGACAGCTCAAAATACCACCATTCCAACTTCGATCTTTTTGTTTTTTCTTCATGCAATATAAGCAACTATGCATTACATTTGCACCATGAGAAATGTTGTACATACACTTGAGAGTTTTTAAATCAGCTGCAAGGTGCCATTCCACAAAATATGAACCATATCCTTCCACATATAATTTTTCCCCTGCATCATGTGAAGACATAATTGATGGTAAAGATGTTTTGATGAAAACAAATTTCAAGGACTCATGGGACTCCTTGTTGACATGAAAGAATCCCAACCAAAAAAGGTGATCTTCAGATTGACCTTGAAAATATTTATCACTTGTCTTATCAAGGTTTGGATCTAATGCACAATTCATTAATGTGATTGAAACTCTTTCATATTTTTCATTGTTGATTAACTCCATCTCACCCAATTTTAGGACAACAATCAATTTCCCACATGCCTCCTCAATAGAGATGTCATAGTACCTCACCATAAGCTGTAATACCCGCTCTAGGTCATACAACAAGTTATTTTTTCTCATTAATGGAATAATTTCACTTGATACTTTCTTTTTATTCTTACTCACAAATTCATGCACCGCTTCTAATTGATATGCATATCCCAAATAATCAACAATTTTTTTTGTTTCGTGGTCCACGCTCTTTTTGCACATGAAAAGGGCGAGGAACCAAAATCTTCTTAATTCTGACATTCAACATTCACTCTTTTAGAAATTTAAAAAGACTTGCATATGCTTCCCTTTTGATCCCTCTATCATTACAAACTCCTTGAACATCCTTTACATCAATTGTTAAGTTTGCAATGAATTGGTTAACTACTTCTTTCCTCAAAGCATCAAATTCTGGTTGTTTGAGCATTGATTTAATGTCACTTTTCTTCAACACAGTTTTTCACAAATCCACAATATCAGTACAACTTGGATTTAATATGGAATTCACCCCAAACACCCTTTTTTTATAGGCACCTCCCCTCTTTACCATACACGATAATGGTTTCAACTCTTTTGATATATTCCTCAACCCCACTGGAGTTTCCTTTAAGGAAGAGAGTCTCTTTTGGAGATGATAGATATCATTTTTCAACATTTCAATTTCTTTTGTTGAGCTGGATTTTAGTTGAAGTAGTTCATCCACATGTCTTTGATTCAACATTTCTATTGTTTGGTTCAATCTTATGATTTCATGATACTGAACCATATTTGAGTGATGGAGATGATTTAATTTGACACTAATATCTTGGATTTTTTGTTCAAGGGAAATCTGGTTACCATCCAAATTTTTACAGTATCCTAGAACACCATTGTTTCCATGGCATAAAAACCGGCATAGTCCTGTTATTGTTTTGAAATCGGGATGAGATTTGGACACAAGGTCAACTGGATAAAGTTCTCCTTTCACCCAAAGATTTAAATTTTTATCTCCAGATTCCCTTAATGCATTGTAGTCAATGTTAGGAACCAATTTCTGATTTTGTTTATGGATCGGTGCCATATCTTGACTTAAATTTATGCGAGTAACATGGTGATAGTTTCTTACACCATTTTCATCTATTGAAGAGTCCTGCAAACAACCAATATTTTGAAAATCAAAACA